>JAOTQR010072756.1:0-13189 GCA_025774065.1 Solanum ossicruentum | reverse complement strand
GAGTCTCTATGAGACTGATTGAAAGATTGTGCCTCCATGAGGCTGATTGAGATGATTGGATTGAGATAGTTTGATTGGATGAACTATTTTATCAGCATTGAGTCATAAGGAGTATCGAGCATTGAAAGAGTAAGAGTTAAACCAACTCTCACTTGTCAAACTACGTAGCCAAATGTAGGTAAGGATTCAAACTATCACATCATATTATGTTGAGGTCCCCTTTGATTAGAAGTCCCCGAAATCAATAGAGGACTTATAGATTTGCTGACTCCATTTGGACTTGTACATGTGGTAACGATTCATTCTCTACCTGGCAAGTACAGAACGATTGTGGCAACATCAATAACATGATTGTTGTATAATCACTGGCTCATAAGTGATTGTTGTAGGATAAGAAAAACTCCTAGAAAGTTCCTACCTTGAGTACTCTGAGTCGAGATGAGATGAGATGTGATGAGATGAGTTGAGTTGAGTTTCTTTGAAATGAGTCCCTTTGAGATGAGTGTGATTTGATTGTTCAGTTGATTGGTTGATGGGTCACTTGTCTACTCTTTATTCTTTCTTTAGATAGATATTTGACATGTTGATTGATTTCTATATTGAGTTGATATTGTTTTTAAATTATTCTACATGTTTCGATTTTACTCAGCTATTTTACATACCAATACATTCCAAGTACTTATATCCCCTTTTGGACTACATCAGATTATGATGTAGATACATAGGATAGAGGTCATCAGCAGACGAATCATTGAGGATCTTCGAGCGTTCAGCAGATTGGTGAGTCTCCTTACTTCGGAGGATTCATTACATTATTTTTCATCATGTTTTCGAGTTAGAGTTGCTTATCTTTTTATTTTAATTGAGGTAGCCATGGGTCTATTATTGGCACCACTTAATGGTGATAGATACTTCACAGACTTGAGTCAGATGTTGATGTTGGAACTTGTGAGTTAGTTTCATTCTACTAGCCTTTTATTATATTATTATTTGAGCCAAGATGATTAGATGTGCCCATTTATTTCTTATGTCTTCCGCTAATTAGTAGAATATGTAAATGGATGAGTTAATTAGGCAAAGTGGTTTGTTTGGGGAATAGCAATAGTCTCTGGGTGCCGGCCACATCCTGGGTCCCATCCTGGGGCATGACAAACTTGGTATCAGAGCATGAGTTCAAGTGTTCTAGGGAGTCTATGAATCAGTGTCAGGTAGATTCTATTTTATAGGTGTGTTGGCGACCATACTTAATAAACAGGAGGCTATAGGACATTAGGAATTGTTTCCCTTCATTCATGTTCTAAATCGTGCTATAAAGTTATACTCTATGCAAGTTATATTCTAATTCATGCTTTGCGCATTGCAGAATTGTTATCATGCCTCCCAGAAGAGTTGTTAGAGGTAGAGGACATCCCGCCCGACAGAATGTCAATCCACCTGAGCCTCAAGGACATAAGGAGCCCATGGAACAAGTTGTTCCTGTGATGCAGCCCCCATAAGATGAGGACTCAAATGCTGAGCTTCGCCAGGTTACCTAAACTCTAGACCAGGCTGTCACAGCACCTGCTGCGAGACAAGTGTCATGGACTTGGTCACAATTCCAACGAACTGTGCGGCCTAGCAAACTTTTAATGTTCAAGTCGCTAGTCAGTCTAACTTTAATACTTAGCGAAACTATGAAATACTAAGCAAAAGACAATGAAGGAACCTAGAAATTTGGAGGAAAGAAGAACTCTTGTATTAAGAACTTCTTGTGCTTTACAATTGTGGATTTATGGCTTATGAGTGATGCCTTACAAATGCAAATGACCCTCCTATATATACAAGTCTCTAAGGGCCAATGTGTAAATAATATTTACATGCCTAAGTCCCTCCCAACGGCCATGCCCCTTTTACAATGGCCAGAAACGGCCACAAGGCATCCCCAACGGCTAGGAGACTATTCCAAAGGCTATTTCATTATTCTAATGATCCTGGAAGCTTCCTAGGCGCTGCAGACGTGTTTCTGTATAGATTTTAGGGCCAAATTTTGGTGGGATGTCACAATTTCCCCCGCTCAATCTGGACACGTCCTCGATGCTTCCTCCTTGTAGGCTCAATTAAGGCCTTGGTAGTCCCACAATGTTAGCTCATATTCCCAGCTTGCCTCGCTGTCGGGAGACCATTTCCATTTGACAAAGTACTCAGTATAACTGGGATGAGTACCTCATCTAGGAATAATATGGTGCATAAGAATTTCCTCCACTTCTCGCTCCGGCACCATTTTGATGGCTGGTGGTGCTCTCTTTGACTCACCCCAGCTTGGATCATCCTTGTCTTGATGGTATGGTTTTAGAAAGCTCACATGAAAACCCGGATGCATCTCTCACATGAAAAACCGGATGCATCTCCAAGTGTGATAGTAGAATCAAGTAGTAGGCTAGCTTGCCAATATATTTCTCTACAGGAAATGACCCCTCGTAATGCCTTACTAGCCCCTTCTGCACCTTTCCTGATCTTCTGCACTGATGAGGAAGGAGCTTTACAATGACTAAGTCTCCTTCCTTGAATAGTAAGTGACACCTTTTAGCATCGGTCCATTTCTTCATTTTATGCGGCCTTTGCTAAGTACGCCTTTGCCAAGTCCGCCTTCTTATGCCATCCCTTAGCAAACTTGAAGGCGGAAGGATTTGGACCATTATAGACAACGACCATAGTATGTGGCGTCATTGGTTGTTGCCCCGTTGCCAACTCAAATGGACTCGCCCCAGTTGACTGACTTTTCTGTAAATTGTAAGAAAACTGGGCGACGTCCAGAAGTTTGGCCCAATCCCTCAGGTTGGCACTGACATAATACCTCAGGTATAGCTTTAGTAAAGCATTCACCCTCTCTGTTTGACCATTAATATGTGGGTGAAAGCTGATGGAAAAGTTGAGCTCTGACCCCAATATCTTGAAGAGCTCCGTCCAGAACCGTCCTGTGAAATGGGTGTCCCTGTCACTGACTATGGTCTTCGCAATGCCTCAGCATTTTACCACATGCGTGAAGAATAACCTGGCAGCATCTTCAGCATTGAACTTTGTAAGGACTAGTATGAACACTCCGTACTTGCTAAACCTGTCCACGATGACCATGATGTTGCTGCATCCTTCTGATTTTGGCAAGCATGTGATGAAGTCCATGGAAATACTTTCCGATGGTTCCTCCGCAATGGGCAATGGATCCAATAGACCAGCTGTTGGACCTTGTTCCACCTTGTCTTGCTGGCACACAAGACAAGTCTTGTATAAAGCTCAACATTGTCCCTCATTTGAGGCCAATAACAAGCTCGCTCGATCAGTGCCATGGTCCTCCGTACCCCAGGGTGACCCGCCCACCTGGATTCATGGCATTCCTTAATGATTTCCTTCCTTAAGCCACTCCACTTTAGCATGTACACTTGGTTAACTTTGGTGAGGAGCAACCCGTCCTCAAGCCAGAGCTGACCCATCTTTCCTTAACTTGCCAGGCCCAACAAATTTTTGACTTGCGGGTCTTGCTCCAACCCCTCCTTGATATGGTCCACCATTGGGAAACTTGAGCTTGTGATGGAGGCAAGTTCAGCCTTCCTGCTTAGGGCATCTGCCACGTCGTTCCCCTTGCCTGGCTTATACTCTATCACAAAATTGAACTTGGACAAGAAAGCTTGCCATCTTACTTATTTTGGTGTCAACTTCTTCTGCTTTAGGAAGTAACTTGTAGTGACATTATCTGTCTTCACCACAAACTCGGTGCCTAGCAGATAATGCCTCCACATTCTCAAGCAGTGCACCACAACAGTTATCTTATTCTCTTGGACTGTGTAGCGCTTTTCCATATCATTTATCTTATGACTCTCGTAAACCACCGAATGCCCTTCTTGCATCAGGATGCCCCATAGGGCAAAGTCGGAACCGTCCGTCTATACCTTGAATGGTTTGGTGTGGTCGGGCAGGACCAATACCGGCTCCTTGGTCACGACTGCCTTCAGTGTCTCAAAGTCTTCTTGGACCCTCTCATTCCACTCCCAGGTCTGGTTCTTCTTCAGTAGATCTGTGAGGGGAGCGGATACAGCAGAGGCCCTTGATGAACTTTTGGTAGTAATTGGCCAACCAAAGGAAAGATCAAAGTTCGAGGACCTTCCTTCATGGCTCCCAATCTTGTATAGCCCAAACCTTGGACTCGTCTATCTATAATTTGCCCTCTCCAACAATGTGTCCCAAAAAGAAGACTTCCCATTGAGCAAAAGCGCATTTCTCCTTTTTGACAAATAGCTCATTCACCTGGAGTACTTGGAAGACTTGTCTCAAATGATTTACATGATCCTCCAGTGTGTTGCTATAAATGACAATGTCGTCCAAGTACACCACCACGAACTTGTCCAAGAATGGTTGTAGGACACGATTTATGAGGGTACAGAATGTCGTTGGTGCATTCGTGAGTCCGAAGGGCATCACGAGGAATTCATATGAGTCGTACCTCATGATGTAGGCTATCTTGGCCTCATCTCCCTCCGCGATCCTAACCTGGTAGTACCCCGACCATAACTCCAACTTGTTGAACCATCGTGCTTGGCCAAGTTGATCAAACAGATCAACAATAAGTGGGATTAGGTACTTGTTCTTTACTGTGATTTTATTGAGCGCCCTGTAGTCGATGCATAATCAGAGTGATCCATTATACTTCTTATGGAACAGTACGGTGCCCCATAAGTTGCTTTTGATAGATGAATGAACCCATGTTCATCAATTCTTTCAACTGCCTCCGTAATTCATCAAGCTCCGGAGGCGCCATGCGGTAAGGCACTGCCGCAGGTGGGGTGGCCCCTAATTCTAACTCTATCCTGTGGTCTACCTCCCTCTTAGGTAGCAACTTCTTAGGCAGCTCAGGTGGCATCACATCCAGGAACTCCTCCAAGACATACCAGACTTCTTGTGGTAGGGCTTCGACTGTAGGAATGGCAACATCTTCCTTCAAGGAGACAAGGTAGGTTGGCTCCTCCTTCTTTAGCCCTTTGGCGAGTTACATGGCTGAAATTTGCTTTTCTTGGAGTCGGGTCTCATGCTCTAGTGGGACTAGGTGAGTCTTACCCTCCTCCAAGATACACAGGGAGTTCGCGAAAGGAATTGGTATGGCTTTGACCCTGTCCATGAACTCAATACCCAAGACAAGTGGATAATCGTCCATGGTCATGATCGAGAAGTTGATGTTGTCATTCCAATTACCTAAGAGGACCCTTACATTGCGAGCAACTCCAAAGGTCTCTGTTAGTTCAGCATTGACTCCTTTGAGCCAACCATGACTTTTTTCGTAGTGGATACCCATCTTGTTAGCCTTATGAAGGGTGAGGAAGTTGCTATCAACATTCGTGTCAACTAATGCCTTCATCGTGTGCTTTCCGATCCTGGCCTCAGCGAACAACCTCCCTTTCTTCTCATTTTTGGGCACCTCCACTTTTGCCTGGATTAACCTAAAGAGTTGTATGGCCCCTATCTTCACCTCCTCTTGGTTGCGTTCCTCGATCAAGGCCGAAAGTTTACTCTTTTTGGGGCATTTTCTCGCCTTGTGTGGCCCGTCACAAAAGAAGCAGCTGATTGGGGTCCTCGCCTTAGCCTGGTACTCCTGAGGTCCCTTTGCCCTTACCATTGCCTCCTTGCCTTAATATGGGTCCCCCCCGCTCTTCCCCTTGCCGCCCTTCTCCTTGGGTTTAGGTTTCTCTATTTTCCTAAACTCAATAAGGGAATTGGCAATGGAGATGGCAGTGGTAAAGTCTTGAGTCCCTGTCTCTGGACCTCAAGTCTAGCCCACTATTGCAACCCATCCATAAAGGCAAAGAAAGCTTCTTTATCAGGGTAATCGGGGATCTCAAGAAATACCTCTGTGAATTCCTTAATGTACTCTCGGATGCCTCCTTTGTGTTGCAGACACCTTAGTTTTCCACGAGCTTCCTCTTCAATGTACTTGGGTAGAATTGCTTCTTTAGTTCTACCCGGAATTCTGCCCAAGTGGTGATAGATCAGGTGCCTCTCTCTATATCACCTTGCCTCCTCCTCCACCACATCATCACGGTGTCCTCAAGGTAGAGACTGGTCGTATCCACCTTTAGGGCCTCGTTGTCCACGCCGGTGGCCCTAAAGTATTGCTCCATGCTCCAAATGAAGTTGTATAATTCCTTCGCATTCCTTGACCCTTTGAAGTACTTGGGTCTCGGAACATCTAATCTGGAAGAAGCAGTCTTTACCTCGGACGTGCTTGCATCCCCATGGGCAAGAGCCCTTTTGCACAGACTAAGCTCTTCCTCAGTGCTCTCTAGCTTGTGCAAAAGCCTCTCCAGTTCTTCCCGTAATGAAGAAATTTTTCCCTTGTGTGTCTCCTCCATGGCCCTTACTTTGTTCGACCTCTTCGAACTTCTCCTGCCCGTTGGCCATAGCCAATTCCAGCATGGCTAGCCGATTCTCCATCTCCCTGTGGGCTCCCTGGAGTGCCCCCTTTGGCTCTTGGATTTCTCCTTGGCAATTTGGGTGATCTCACTTGTGCCTTCCATTTTTCCTGATGTTCCTGAACCTTGGGCTCTGATGCCAACTGTCATGGACTTGGTCGCAATTCCAACAAACCGTGTAGCCTAGCAAATTTTAAACGTTCAAGACGCTAGCCAACCTGACTCTAATGCTTAGCGGAACTATGAAAGACTAAGCAAAAGACAATGAAGGAATTTAGAAATTTGGAGGAAAGAAGAATTCTTGTATTAAGAACTTCTTGTGCTTTACAATTGTGGATTTATGGCTTATGAGTGATGCCTTACAAATGCAAATGACCCTCCTATATATGCAAGTCCCTAAGGGACAATGTGTAAATAATATTTAAATGCCTAAGTCCCTCCCAACGGCCATGCCCCTTTTCCAACGGCCAGAAACGGCTACAAGGCAGCCCCAATGGCTAGGAGACTGTTCCAACGGCTATTTCATTGATCCAATGGCCCTGGAAGCTTCCTAGGTACTGCAGATGTGTTTCTGTGCGTATTGTAGGGCCGAATTCGGGAGTGAAGTCACATAAGGAGCGGCCCGACAGGATGCCCATGACACTTCTAGAGTCCGAGAATTCTTACGGATGAATCTACTTGAGTTCACTGGGTTTGTATCCACTGAGGATCTTGAGAATTATGTGGAGGAGCTTCAGAAAGTGTTCCAAGTGATGCATGTGGCCGATGCTGACAGAGTGGAGCTAATTGATAATCAACTAAAGGGGGTGGCTAGACTGTGGTACGACCAGTGGAAGAAGGGTAGAGGGGAGAATGCCCCCATGATGACTTAGGTTATGTTCGAGGAAGCTTTCTTGGGGCGTTTCTTCCTAAGGGAGTGGAGAGAGGTGAAAGTAAGAGCGTTCTTAAACTTGAAACAGGGCTCTATGACTATACAGGAGTATGGGGTGAAATTCACACAATTATCCCGCGATGCTACGGATATGGTTGCTGACATAAGGGGAAGGATGGGAACGTACGTGGATGGATTGAATAGAGGGCCAAAGAGAGATGGGAGGGGAGCTATGCTCGTGAGGGACATGGATATTGTGAGATTGATGTCCTTTGTGCAACAAGCTAATGAGGAGAGGCAACATGATAGAAAAGAGTTCAGAAGCAAGAGAGATAAAATATCCAGCCATGAGTTTGGGAAGAAAGGCAATGGAAATCAGTTTCCAGCACCATCATCTGCTAGTGCACCTACACCTAGAGTCAGAAATGATCAGAAGTCCTAGAATGTTGGAGCTCGTGGGTCTCAGTCCCAAGCTCGTGTGGCTCAAGGTTCATTAGGTAAGCCAGCATATGGCAAGTGTGGTAAACTGCACTTGGGGAGATACCGTGAGGGGAGTGATGTATGCTACAAGTATGGACAAGCGGGTCACTATTAGAGAGATTGCCCAAAGTGGGCTGACCGGGCTCAATCTTCTGTACCGGCCCCGCTAGCTAAGGTGAATCAGAGAGGTGCCACTTCAGGCATAAGCAAAGCTACAAACCGTTTTTATGCCATGGGCAGTCGATATGATTAAGAGAACTCCCCAGATATTGTGAGGGGTATGATTCAAGTCTTTTCTAGTGATTGTTATGTGTTGATGGATCCTGGTGCCACATGATCCTTTGTAACTCCTTATATGGCCATTAGATTTGATAGAACTCCTGAAAGTCTTCTTAAACCCTTTGATGTTTCTACTCCAGTGGGTGAGTCTATTCGAGATGAGAGAGTCTATAGAGCTTATATAGTGTCCATCCATCATAGTGATACTATCATTGATTTGATTGAGTTAGATATGATTGATTTTGATGTGATCCTCGACATTGATTTGCTTCACGCCTATTATGCCTCCGTTGATTGTAGAGCCCAAACCATTAAGTTCCAATTTCCAAATAAAGCGGTTCTAGAGTGGAAGGTGATTCCGTAGCACCTAAAGGGAAGTTTATATCATATCTTAGAGCTAGAAAGATGATTGCAAAGGGGTGTATTTACCACCTCGTGAGAGTTAAATATGATGATGTTGAGTCCCCAACTCTTAAGTCAGTTCCAATCGTGAATGAGTTTCTAGAAGTGTTTCCTGAGGATCTGCTCGGAGTCCCTCCTGATAAGGAGATTGATTTTGGGAGATGTTCTTCCTAATACCCAACCTATTTCAATTCCACCTTATAGGATGACCCCTTTGAACTGAAAGAATTGAAGGAGCAGTTGAAAGATTTGTTGGAGAAGGGCTTTATAAGGCCGAGTATATCTCCGTGGGGTGCTCTTGTCCTATTCGTGCGAAAGAAAGATGGGTCTCTCAGAATGTGAATTGATTATAGGCAACTGAACAAGGTCACCATAAAGTATAAGTACCCTCTCCCAATGATAGATGACTTGTTTGACCAATTTCAGGATGCCTCTTATTTCTCAAAGATAGACCTCTGATCCGGTTACCATCAATTGAAAGTGAGGGAATGTGACATTCCAAAGACAACCTTTAGGACTGGCTATGGCTATTTCAAGTTCTTGGTCATGTCCTTTGGGTTGATGAATGCACCTACAACCTTTATAGATTTGATGAATAGGGTGTTCCGACAGATTCTGGACATGTTTGTGATTGTGTTTATTGATGATATTTTGGTGTATTCAAGAGATGCAGAGGAGCATGCAAATCACCTCAGAATCATCCTTCAAACCCTTAAGGACCATGAGTTGTATGCAAAGTTTTCGAAATGTGAATTCTGGCTTAAATCTGTGGCTTTCCTAGGCCATATTATCTCTACTGATGGTATGTGAGAAGATGTTCAAGAGATTGAAGCGGTTAAGAACTGGCCTAGACCAACCTCTCCAACCAACATAAGGAGTTTCTTGGGGTTGCCAGGATACTACCATCGATTTATTGAGGGATTTTCTTCCTTATCCGCATCATTGACAATGTTGACTCAGAAAGAGGTCAAGTTTTAGTGGTCCGACGAGTGTGAGAAAAGTTTTCAAGAATTAAAGACTAGACAGACTACTGCACCAGTCCTAACCTTGCCCGATGGAACTGTTGATTTTGTGAACTATGGCGATGCTTTGAGAGTTGGATTGGGATGTGTGTTGATGCAGAACGGGAGGGTGATAGCCTATGCTTCCAAAAACTTAAGATTCATGAGAGGAATTATCCAACCCATGTCCTTGAGTTGATGGCGGTGGTGTTCACACTCAAAATCTGGCGCCAGTACCTATATGGAGTGCATGTGGATGTGTTCATTGACCATAAGAGCAGTATGTCTTCAATCAGAAAGAGCTCAATTTGCGACATAGAAGAGGGTTAGAGTTGCTCAAGGATTATGACATGGGCATTCTCTACCATCCAGGTAAAGCTAACGTTATTGCTGATGCTCTTCGCAGGTTGTCAATGGTAGCACAACCCATGAGAGGAAGGAAAGAAGGAGTTAGCTAAAGAAGTGCACCAGTTAGCTCAATTAGGAGTCCAACTTAAAGAGAATGATGAGGGAGGAGTTAATATCCAGAATGGGTCTTCTTCATCTTTGGTGGCAGAGGTGAAATGAAAGAAAGACCAAGATCCTGTCCTACTCCAATTGTAGGAGGTCATCCACAAAAAGAAAGTGATGGTCTTCTCCAAAGGGGGATATGGGGTGTTGAGGCACCAGAGTAGACTGTACGTCCCAGATGTTGATGGTATACGAGATAGAACCATGGCTGAAGCTTATAGCACTAGGTATTCCATTCACCCTAGCTCTACCAAAATGTACCACGACTTGAGAAAAGTCTATTGGTGGAGTGGAATGAAGCGGATATTACTGAATTTGTTTCTAAGTGCTCGAATTGCCAGTAAGTGAAAGATGAGCACCAAAGGCCATGTGGATTAGCAGTTAAGCCAACTAACACTGCAGAGGAGTATGCAAAGATATACATCCAAGAAACTATGAGGTTTCATATGATCCCCTTGTCCATCATCTCGGTCAGAGGAGCTCAATTCACCTCCCAATTTTAGAGATCGTTTAAAAAAGGATTGGGTACGAAGGTGAAATTGCGTACAGCCTTCCATCCACAAATCGGTGGCTAGGCAGAGCGTACAATTCAGACATTAGAAGATATGTTGAGGGCCTGCGTCCTTGATTTCAAGGGGAATTGAGATAATCACCTACCATTGATTGATTTTGCATATAACAATAGTTATCATGCAAGCATTCATATGGCTCCATATGAAGCTTAATATGGGAGGAGATGTACATCACCAATTGGGTAGTTCGAGGTTGGAGAAGAGGAGTTGATTGGGCCTAACCTTGTCCATCAAGAAATGGAGAAGGTTAAGATCATTGGAGAGCGATTAAAGACTACGCAAAGTTGCCAGAAATCCTACACCGACATGAAGAGGAGAGATTTAGATTTTGAAGTGGATGGCTGGGTATATTTGAAGATGTTACCTATGAAAGGTGTCATGAGATTTGGGAAGAAGGGTAAATTGAGTCCACATTATATTGGACCCTATCAGATTGTGAAGAGGATTGGAAAGGTTGCCTATGAATTAGAATTGCCTTCTGCATTAGATGGTATTTATTTGGTGTTTCATGTGTCGATGTTGAAGAAATGCTTGGTAGACCCTAACTTGGTAATCCCTGTGGAGAGCATCAGAGTGAAGGATAGCTTGACCTACGAAGAAATTTCAGTCCAAATCCTTGATCGTTAGATTCACAGATTGAGAACCAAAGAGATAGCCACAATCAAAGTCCTATGGAGGAATCAACCAATTGAGGAGGCCACATGGGAAGCTGAGGAAGAGATGAAAGCAAAATATCCATATCTATTCGTGCCAATGGGTGAGAATGTTGAAGGTAAATTCCTTAACCTTGACCCAATTGATTGTCTTTTCTCGTTGATTGTCTATTCTCGAGTACGACTAGAGATTGTTGATAGAAATGAGGAGTTGAAAGATAGATTGATAGCTTGAAAGTTAAGAGGAGTTTCGAGTCTATTCGTGCCTTGATATCCACCCTTACTCATCATTCGAGCACGAATGATCCCAAGGGGCAGATAATGTAATACCCAGTAAAATTATCAAAATACCCCTAGAATGGAGATGTGCGCAACATATCTTCCGAAGCTCGGATGAGAAATCTGAGATCGAATTCGCGATCAATATGAAAAATCGAGTCAGAAAATGGTCTCGACCTGACTTAAGAGCAATCGGGTCGAAAAATAATTTTTGCAATTGACCAAAAGTAGTAAGGGTATGTGACAAGGCTACGATGCGGACACATCACGAATCCAAAATAGTGAGGGTACGCGACAGATCCGTGATGGGGACTCATTGCGTACCCATACTTATATATTTTCTCAATTTTTTGACGGGATTGAATTTCCAAAATTTCACAGGTGCGCGACACATCCGCTTTGCGGACCTGTTATCCCGACCTGTTCCACTAAAGTTTAAAATTTTAAATCTTTTGAGGGGCATTCCGAACTTTTCTCAACCCCTTCTAAACTTGAAATATGACCCATTTAGGTCGTTTTGATGAGTATATAGGTTCAAAAACCTCATTCTAAGTCCTTCTTCACAATACTTGAAAGTTAGGGCTTGAGAGAGAGAAGAAAGAATAATGTGAGATTGGAGAATTCTTGAGGGGTGATTTGAGGAGATTTATCCCAGGTACATAAGGCTAAACGAAAACATGAGATTGTTCTCTCATGTGCCCCATAGACGGTCTTAGATGAGAGTTGAAGGTTCTTGAGTTTAAATGCATGATTTTTGATTGTTTTCTTGAAAAGATTATGATTTTTACATATATGTTCATATGTTGATGATCATCATAAACTTGTCTCCTTGAATTGAATATTTTCATGAGATATTGCATAAATCCTATGTGTTAACTCTGAAAAACATGCATGAAAGAAGATAGGAATTGAGTCTAGAGTCTTGAGTGAGAATGTTGATTGTGGTTGTGATTGTGAGGTGAGAATGATGATAAGTTAATAGAACTTGATAGTCCCTTGAGTCTACATAAATGAACTCTAACGACTTGTCTCTTTGATTGTCCTTAATAATTGTTCTAAGCCTTGAGTTATTGATTGAAATGTTGATTGATGGGATGATTAGAGTCTCTATGAGACTGATTGAAAGATTGTGCCTCCACGAGGCTGATTGAGATGATTAGATTGAGACAATTTGATTGGATGGATTGTTTTATCAGCATTGAGTCATGAGAGGAGTATCGAGCACCGAAAGAGTAAGAGTTAAACCAACTCGCACTGGTCAAACTACGTAGCCAAACTTATGTGAGGATCTGGACCATTACATCATATTATGTTGAGGTCCCCTCTGATTATAAGTCCTTGAAATTAATAGAGGACTTATAGATTTGTTGACTCCATTTGGACTTGTCCATGTGGTTTCGATTCGTTCTCTAATTGGCAAGTACACAACGCCTATGGCAACATCAGTGTGATTGTTGTACAATCACTGGCTCATAAGTGATTATTGTCAGATAAGAAAAACTCCCAGAAAGTTCCTACTGGAGTACTCTGAGTCAAGATGAGATGAGATGTGATGAGATGAGTTGAGTTGAGTTCTTTTGAGATGAGTCCCTCTGAGATGAGTGTTATTTGATTGATGAGTTGATTGGTTGATGGGTCACTTGTCTACTCTTTATTTTTTCTTTAGATAGACATTTGACATGTTGATTGATTTCTATATTGAGTTGAT
>JAOTQR010072735.1:0-13191 GCA_025774065.1 Solanum ossicruentum | reverse complement strand
CTCATCTGCCCCACTCTGTAGTCAAATATAGTTGTGGATCTGGGGGCAGTGAACTCTAGCCCAAATAGCATGAGGTATATAGTGGTCTCTGATATGTTTACCTGTCGATTTGTCACTCTCATCTCGGTCAGTATGGGCTGAGCAAGGGGCTTAATTTTGTTTGGGAAGACTGTTGTGAATCGTGGCTGTATATGACCCATAGAACTCCCTCACCATGGTCGGTGAGTATCACTCAAGTGATTTAGTCAGCCACTGAAGCCCGTATCTATTCATAGTGTCCTAACAACAGAGGACACAATTGAGTCTATCTGGGATTACTTGAGGCTCCTAAAAAATAAAGTGGGTTGGCTTGGACCACTCTATCTCCTGTATATCCTCAGTATAAATGTTTCGTATGACCTCGATGCACCACCAATTAGTAAGAGTATATTACAGATGGTGATGGTTGAAGTACTACGGAGGACTCCATCTCCGATCCGTCTTCAGAGCCTGACTCAGAGCTGGACTCTCTTTGGATAGAGTAATCTGAATAAATTTGCTCCTGTCATGACCTCCCTCATCAGACTGGGAAGTGCAAACAACAAGAGCTTAGTCTGCCCAGCTTTGGCAGTAGCTCTAGTCTGAGGTCTAGCATCCTCAGGGTTCGAGTGGACGCCAAGGTCCTCTAATAATCCACTTGAGGTAGGAGCCTACTCATCCTTCGAAGGCTCATCTCTAAGCCTTCTCTGTAAGGCCCTGATCTCATCACAACTTGTCTTTGGTGCCATAGTACCTGAAATATGACATTTATGTACCTTGGTTAGCCTCACAAATCAAAAATTAAAATGCAAAAACAATTCAGATTGAGTTGAAGAAGAGTCTACGAGAGCACCTCTACGGGTTGTAGTGGATACTACGGGCCATAGAAGGCTCTCGTGAAACAGTGATGACAATAATTTTTATCAACCAAAATGTCTACAAGACCTGGTACAACTAGTAAAACATTTTATGAGTCGTAGAGAATTTCTGTATCTGAAATTATTTCAAGCAAAGATCTACGAGACCCTCTACGAGTCGTAAAGTGTACTACGACTCATAGAAGGTCTCATCTGATGGGTGCTCAGAAACTTTAAGTTTCTAGAATTTTGTAGGAGGGGCAGTTACAACTCATAGTATGTTCTACAGGTCATAAAAACCACTCATAGATAAGAAAACTCAGTCCCCTGAGTTTCTAAGTCCATCACAATGGACCCCTATATGACTTTAACTTTATTCTAATAGCATCAAAGCTAAACGCACATACCCATATGATTTTCACACAACAACCAATAGCAAAACATGCTATTCAACGTGTATACCCCATCAAAAATACTTAGACATGTTTCCCAAACCCTTCCGACCACGTATGAACAATTTTATAACAAAATTATGCACCTATGTCATCACCCACCAAATTACACACAATCAATTCATCACAAATGGTGGGTGATTCAATAGCCGACAAAACATATTATCTGAATCATACAATCAAGGCAATCACACCTAATTTCAGATTTAGACACATATTCAAACATGGCAAACCATAATTCAATTATCAACATGTCAATTGTAAATATGGTTTTGTGTCTAACACTACCATTCCCAACATGATTTCCAATCTAATCATACAAACATAGGCAAAGTAATGGCATTGTGTTAACTAAAAACTTACCAATTTGTGTAACTAGATTGTAGAAGATGAAGGAGGTGAAAAGATACTAAAATCGTAGGTTGCTGGAAAATCTTACCAGAAAATGGGGGAGTTGATCGCCAGTGGTGGTCGTAAATTATTGCGAGTACTGTGTGGCCGGGTAATTTTTGTAATTAAGGGTTGACATGGGGTCAAAATAATTTGACCCAATTATTTATACTTTGACCGGGTCAGCTGAAATCTAATGGGACTGGACTCTACAAAACCCTAAATCACTGGCCATTGAGTATTTTACGGCTTATGAACTATGGTTTCGTAGAACATTCAAACCATAATATTCAGGACTGGGTTTCACAGACTAGTCTACGAGTCGTAAAGTGATGTACAATTCATAGAGTTTGTCGTAGAAACCTCAACACTTAGAAAATTTTCATAAAAATTTACCTAGTGTCCACGATCCCTATGAATCATAAAGTTGGCTTGTGGACTGGAGTGCACAACTTTTTCCTTACTGGGAATGTCTATGAGATGGTGTATAGGTCATAAAAGGGTTTACGACCCATAGAACCAGTCGTAAAGGCACTTTCTGATACCCTTCTCTGTCTAAAGTGTCTGACTTAGCCATGTACCTGCATATTATTCATGGCACACACTGTTACCCTATATGCAACCAGCCCAATGTCCATGATTACAACAAAAATACAAGAAAATAAACTACATATGAGTCCAAAATTGAAAATAAAGCTACAACTACACTATTACATCAAAAATGGGTTGCTGCCAAGTAGCGCCTGATTTATTACCGTGATACGACCTGGAAATATTGGTTACTCAGACTTCATCAATTACCCAGAATTCATTCTTCAAATCATTTGGCCTCTTCATAGCGTGACAGATTTTGAAGACAACCTCTTTGTCATTCAATCTGTACCTGAGTTGACCGACTTCCATATCCACTAGTGCTCGCCCTGTGGCCAGGAATGGTCTTTACAAGATGATTGAGACATTGAAGTCGACTTCACAATCTTAGATCCTAAAGTCTACAGGGAAGATGAACTTTTCAACTTTGACCAGTACATCATATAGTATCCTCATAGGCTTCTTAATCGTGTGATTAGCCATCAACAACTGCATGCTCAACAGAGTAGGGGCTCCCAATAAAAGCTTTGGAAACACCGCAAGGGGCATCAGATTATTGTTGGCATCTATATCACATAGTGCCCTCCATGTCTTCTATGGTGCAGGTTATGGTGAAAGCACCAAGATCTTCTTATTTTTGAACCAAGGACCTCATAGCAATAGCACTGCAATGCGGAAGCTCTTGGGAGAGCTCCTGACTCACAATATGCTTCTTTGTAACCAGGTCCTTCATATACTTTGCATACCCTGACATCTTTTCCAATGCCTCAATGAGAGGGACATTGATGGAGAGTTTTTTCAGCATAGAGAGAATGTACTTGAAATTACCTTCCTCCTCCCTATTTTTGATTCTTTAAAGGTGGAGGAGGCCTAGGAATGAGCTTCAACTTTTGTGGTGCATCACTAGCTTCAATCCCCCCATCCATGCCATGATCATCTCTTATATCTGCATCCTTGGCCGCAACTATCTCCTGTCGAACATCATCCTTATCAACTGGCATGGGAGGATCAATGGTGCTCTTTCCACCACGAATAACAAACTATCATGCACTGTCGTTCATTTTTAGGGTTTTGAACTATGTTGCTAGGCAGTGTACCCCTCTGACTATGATTGAGTTGAGTCAGCACTCGACCAAATTGTTGCTCAAGTTGTTAGATAGACTCAAAATGAGACTTGGTTTTTTGGTTAATACTTGAGATTTCAGATTTCATCCCCCTTAGAGTCTCATCTTGTGTCTCAGCCTTCTACAAAAGATGATAAAAGATCTCCTCAATTCTTGAACTACTTGCACCTGCATCACAGTTATGTGGTGGAAATAGGGACCATTTCTGAAGCCATCTCTAAGACCCCAATTTGCATATCTCTCTTGGCCTCTGTTTCGGTCATTGTATCCTTCGCGGTTGTCCCTGAAAGCTCCATCTCTATTAATTTTCCGACCTTGGTTTCCTTGACCATGGTGCTAATAGTCCTGATTGGACCCTTGGGCATTGGTCCAAAAACCACCCATCTAATCAGTAATAAAGCAGTTGTCCTCCTTATTGTATGGCTCATCATACATGGGTGCACGTGGATGTTGATAAACCACCATAGTGACTCGCTCCTGATTCCACTTCATCATCGCCTCCATGCTTGTGTGAATTCGGGTAAGCTCTTGCATAATTTTGTTGTTTATCTTAGCTTACTCTGAACCGACACTAACAGTGCAAGAACTTTTAGTAGATACTCTATCTCTCCGCCCCCATGCACGATTAGTCTTGACTACTCACTCCATCTTTTTAGCAATCATTATGACAGGTTGATCTAAGAAGATACACACAATAAGTGTCAGTATAAGCCTAGTTGTTCTCATTAAGGGAATGGTAGAAGATCTCCACTATGGCATCATCAACTATTTTGTAGGCTGGGAAACTTTTGATGAATTTGGGGAACCACTTCCATTTAGTACTGATCGAGTCACCAGGAAGTTGCTCAAAGTTGTTGATTTGGCCATTTTAACTTGAGTTGCTTTGATCTAGGGAACTGCCTCTCCAAAAGGGCCTTCTGCAATTCAGCTAACTAGTGATCGAACTCTGGGGGAGCTTAAATAGCCATAGTGTTGTACTATTTGTAAGAGACAATGGGAAGACACGAAGTCCTACAACATCCATAGATAGATTCTTTGTTCCCATCACACTCTTGCAAACAAATGCAATATTGTGTAGATGGCTATGAGGATCCTCCGACGGCAAGCCGACAAACAGTCTACGATTTTGTAGCATCTAAAGAAACCCACTCAAGACTACGAGCTTTGTGTTAACCGATAGTGGTGGCAACACAATAGCTCCAGTAACCTCTATTTCCATATGATTCTGCCTGTATTGAATCACTATTAAGTATTGGCATTAAAATCTTGAGGCTGTGGAGCTATGTCCTCAAGAGGAGGTGGGCTCTCATGATCAACGTTCTCATCTCATTCCTATCAAAGTTGCATTAGCCGCATTATTGGCATTACCTTGGGACATTCTTCTCAATGTTTTGCGAAATTCTGAGTCAAATGGAGTCAAGGGTCTACCTCGACTTCACATGTTGGGCATACACTACACTTACACCATACAAAGAAACAAAAACAACAAAAAATGTAAAATGTGGGAAATATGGATTAATACCCAACTCACTATGAATCAACCAAGTCTAACCGTATTCCCTGGAAACAATGCCAAAATCTTGATTTTGCCCAAGTTACACCTCTTTTTTTCGAATAAAGCAGTCCTTGTCAAGAAATAGAACCTAACCAAGGTTAGGGTCAAACCCATGGGAGTACATAGACTTAAGAGAAAACAATTACTATAATTTGAGTGAGTAACCAACTTACTTCTCCAACAAGGGGGGTTTTGCAATAATCAATAGAAAGTAAATCTAACTAACACAAGCGTGAAATCAGTATGGAAAGGAACAAGGGCATTGTGTTCCCCTTGATTCCCTAACTTAATATCACAAGATAACCTAATTCTTTTTTATTGTGTAGTATGTAGGACAGTAAGTTAAGTTCACCAAACCCTTTGTTTCAAGCGAGAGGTGAATTTCACTTAGTGACTTGACCTATCTCCGCAGTGTGCATTGGAAACCCTTACTTATTAGTCCCAGAATAACCTTCCTTGGCCCAGTTTGGTTGATTAGACGACAACACATAAATCAAATCCTATTAATTAATCTTCTTTCCTATCCATTACTATCTTGTTCCATTTAATAACACTAAGCGGGTTCTAATGTACTGCTAGAAAATATGAAAATCGAAGAGAGTTAATTAATAGATGTACTTACACTTTCCAAGAATTATGAATTATCCGATTTTACCTTATTACTTCTTCATGGTTCCCACAACCCTGGTTGTGGATTTAGCTACTCATGATTTGTGTAGATGTAATACTTATGAATTGGAATAATGTAATACAGTACTTACACAATTGAATTAAGAACAAGCAAATCCAACTTCAAAGAGAATCAAGAGATTAAAGATCAAATCAAAATACAAGTGTTTCTCGAAACTCTCCAATGTTATCTCACTATTTTCCTCTCTAGTTGTTGAGTTCTCTATGTACTATCTGTATCCTTTGTGAAAAATAATCTAAAAACCAATTTATAATATTTAAACTACAAGTCCAAAACCTAACAGGATAGTTGGGTCGGAACGCCTCACGAACAAGTTTACAAGTTGTATTGCATTCCATGGCCCGTAAATGGGGTCTCGTATAGTGTTGCTAGAAATCTGGAATTCGAGTCTATGATACCTCTCTATGACACATAAAATACTTTATGACTCATAGGGGGTTTTGTCTAATGAATCATCATAAAGTCCCTCATCTCTGATCTTCAAGGTACGAACTATGTTCTACAACTCATAAATCAATCCATGACCAGTCTTCATGTTTGAAGAATCAACTTCAAAAAATCAGCCTCTCACTGGAATTGTCCATGAAACACACTCTATGACCCATAGAGTGCACTACAACCTGTAAAGGGTCTCGTACTGCATCAAAATTAGAAGCTTCTATACTTTCTTCCCAAAATCAATGCCAACCCTGAAATCCTGCAAATATAACACAAAAAATGCATAAAACCAACTAAAATTGCATTGAGAACATACAAAATTCCAAGTTTTATGTATCAAAAGTATTTTAATTTGATAGCACATCATATTATTAAGATGCACATAAAAGCAGTCAAGTGCACATTTGGCGCATCATCGTAGTGCTCGACGATGGTCGGCCTTGACCATGGAATGACATTTTACAGCACAATTTTTCATACATTTGCATGAAATATATAAGTAATTTTAGAAAGGACACTTTACATCATCTGCTCATACCATATCAGAATAATTAGTCTATAGTAGTAGTATACAAAACTTTCCTCTTAGAGTGCATGGGGAGCTAGGATTTTGAAGCTTATGGGCATCAAATTGGAGAAGATTGGATGGTGGTAATCAACTTATTTGTACTCAATCTTGTTACCCATGACTTCTACTTTTATGTATGGTATCAATTCTATAATTTCTAGCATGTGTGGCTAAACCCCCCATGTTGGGGGTGTGCTATTAATATGGGTCTGTGATTCATTTATTGGGTCTTTGATATCTTGACTTATCTGCAGTTGATTTTAGTGAATTTATAATTCCTATGTTTAACCTATAATTTCAAGGTTGCAATCTTGGGGTTTTACTTTAGATCTTTGATTGTTGCCTTAGTCAGAACTATTAGAGTTTGGAATAGATATAATGGCTAGAAACATGTTGGGTTTCAGTTAAAGTCCAAAACCATGAATTCAATGGTCAAGGTATTAGGGGTTTTGCTGAGACTTGTTAGGCCAAGCTTGTCCTCGTCGGTCGGCGTATGATTTCTTAGGTGATTCCTGTGAAACACCCTTGTATCAAAGTTGATATGTGTCACTTGAAACCTAACCTATTCAATTGCTATCAACTCATGTATTCAAGTATTTAGAACTAGCTAATAGATTGATTACCATATTTGCACATTCCCAACATTTTTCTTAATTGTTGTTATAATCATTAATTAGAACTAATTTAGCTGAACTCCTATTTTGATTATTGCAACCCCCAGATCCTACAATTACTTGATCCAATGAGTCACTTTCTTTATGAATAACGATTCTTTGTGGGATCAACCCCAACCTCTAATGTTATGTTATTATGCTGATGATGACCGCCCCTTCTTCCTTTGAGTAGTCGAGTTGAGTGACATCACAAATCTAGTTCATAGTCTGCTTTCCAGTTCTCTGCACTATCTTATAAGGTCCTACATATCTAGGACTCAATTTTTTTTTCTTACCTTAACTCATTACTTCTTTCATTAATGAAACCTTCAAATTCACTTAATCACCTTCATCAAACTCTAGTTCTCTTCTCATAATATCGGCATATGACTTTTGATAACTTTGGGCAGTGTTCAACTTTTCCCTTATGACTTTCACCATCTCCATAGTATCAAGTACCAAATCTGATTAAATTAAGGATATTTCTCTAACCTCGAAATCATCCCGCTGGAATCTACACCATCTACCATACAATGCTTCAAATGGAGGCATGCCAATTCTTGAATTACAACTATTATTATAAGCAAATTCAATAAGAGGTAGGTGATCATCCTAACTTCCTTTGAAATCAACCACACAAGCCCTCAACATATCTTCCAACATTTGTATTGTCCTTTCAGCTTGTCTATTCATTTGAGAATGAAATGTGGTGCTTAACTTCACCTTCATGCCAATAGCTTTTTTTGGAATGACTTCCAGAAATAAGAAGTAAATTGAGAACCTCTATCCAATATATTGGACAGTGGTACCCCATGCAACTTTAGCATCTCTTGGATATAAATCTTAGCATAATTCTCGACACTATAAGTCTTCATCGGCAAAAGGTGAGTTGTTTTCATCATTCTATCCACAACCACCCATATTAAGTCAAGTTACTTTCTAGTCTTGGCAAACTCGATATAAAATCTATATTCAATATCTCCAATTTCCAAGTTGGTAGCTCAATGTTTTGAGTCAAATCACCAGGTCTTTGGTGTTCCACTTTTACTTGTTGACAATTTGCACATCTCACACACACCGTGTTATGTCTTTCTTCATTTGATTCTACAAATACACTTTTCTCAAATCTCTATACATCTTGGTGTATCCAGATGAATAAAATACTTGGAATAATGAGTTTCATCAAGTATATTCTCCTTAGTCTGTCTACATAGGGTACATATAATCTCTCCAAGTAATGCATTACTCTATCTCCCCTTGTGAAAAGATCTCTACCTTTTTATTAGCTACCAACTTCTTTAATTCAGTAAAGGTAGGATCCATGTCTTGTTTTGCTTTAAATTCTTCCATCAAAGATGACTCCACCCCATTTGGAACCAACAAAATATCATTAACCTAGTATTCAGCTTCACATCCAAACAAGACAAATGATGTAATTCTTTGACCAACTCTTTGTTTCCACTCTAAATATGTGTCATGTTGCCCATAGACACTTTAGTGAATGCATTGTCCATAACGTTAACCTTGTTGGGTGATACATTACACTCTTGTTATCATCCTCAAATAATTCCAACCGCCTTTTTTGCCTTAAATTCAGATCCCTTTGGCTAAACACATATTATGGTCAGTGAATATATCAACATGTACCTCATAAAGATAATATCGTCAAATCTTTAATGTAAAACAACAGCTAACAAGTCAAGATAATGTGTCAGATAGTTCTTTTCGTGCACTTTCAATTACCTTGAAGCATAGACGATGACCTTTCCATATTATATCAACACACAATCCAAGCCTATATGTGAGGGATTACAATATACCACAAAACCATCTGGACCTTTGGGCAATGTCAAGGAGACAATTTAAGACGATCTTTCAATAATTGAAAACTCTTCTCACATTCATTGGACCATTGGAATTTTACCTTCTCTCGAGTCAACCTTGTCAAAGGAGAAGCAATGGAGGAAAATCCCTCAAAAAACTTTCTATAATATCTAGTCAGGCCCAAAAAGCTTTGAATATTAGATAGAGACAATGGTCTAGGCCAATTCTTCATAGCCTTAGTCTTCTTTGGATCAACTCCATATACTATCACCCAAAATAATGTGACCAAGAAAACCTACCTCTCTTAGACAAAATTCACACTTGCTAAACTTAGAAAAGAGTTGTCTATCTATCACTGTTTGCAGCACAATCCTCAAATTGTCTTCATGCTCCTTTACATCCCACGAATAAACTAATGTTTCATATATGAATACCACTACAAACATGTCCACATATGGTTTAAAGATCATGTTTATCATGTCCATAAAGCAGCAAAGGAATCTGTTAGTCCAAATGGCATAATTAAAAATTCAAAATGACCATACCAAGTTCTAAATGTCATCTTTGGAACGTCATCCTCCTTCACCCTCAATTGGTGATATTCAGATTAGAGATCTATCTTAGAAAAAGTAGCTTGCGCCATGTAATTGATCAAATAGGTCATTAATCCTTGGAAGTGGATACTTCTTTTTGATGGTTAGCTTATTCAATTATCAATAACGACACACATCTAAATTGAACCACCCTTCTTCCTTACAAACAATGCGAGAATATCCCATGGTGACATACTAGGCCTTATGAAACCTTTATCTAGTAGTTCCTTTAAGTTTTCCTTCAGTTCCTTTAACTTTGTCGGGGCCATCCAGTATAGAGAGGAATACTGGGTAAATCATCAGGAAAGACATCAAGGAACTCATTTAAAATAGGGACCAAATCAAGAGTAGGAACATGAGACTCAAAATCCAAGACATGACAACATGATATAGACAACCTTTAGAGATCATTTTCATAGATTTCTTATAAGAGACAAACTTCCCTTTGAACACAAAATTGGTTCCCTTCGATTCAAGAATAGGCTTATTAGGGTCTTGGAATGTGACCTTATAGCTACATTCAATAGAGGCATAGGATGCATGCAACCAATCCACACCAAGAATAACATCAAAATCGATCATATCACGCTCAACTATATCATATAGGAAGAATTTATGTAAGATCGACACAAGATAAATTCTAAAGACTTTCTTGGATAGGATTGACTCACCAATAAGAGTATAGACTGAATAAGGATCTAACAAAACTTTCAGAGGCACATTAATCTTTATGTAAAGGTACAGAGTAACAAATAATATATTGGCACTAGGGTCAATCAAAGAATACGATCAAAGACTTTTAACATAATGGTAACCATATTGAAAGCCTCATCAACCTCTTGTCTAGCATGCAAAGCATCGAATTGATTACCACATGGACCACCACCTTGAGCTTAGGCACATTGTCGCACTTGCACTCTTTGAGTAACTTGACCTTGTGGATGCCCTTCTTTAACCTTATTAGCCATATTAAGACACTCAACGATCTTATTTCCCTTCTTTCCACAACTGAAACATATATTGGTACCACTTAAGCATTCACCAAAATAGTTCCTCCCACACTTGGGGCACCTAGGAGGATTAGCACCACCTTTTGCAACATCATCTTAAGCCTTAAGATTGGCCCGTTGAAGCACCTTTATAAGACCTTTGTCCATGTTATAATCGGCCAACACTGGAATTACCATAAGAAAATCCACCATCTACGAGTCTTCTTCAACTCCCTTGTCCTTATCTTTTTTAGTTTCTCATTCTCTACTTGTTTGGCACAAGTCATGAGTCTAGAGATATCCATTTCATTAATTAGAATGGTAGCATTTTATTCCATCTTTACTAAGTCAAACACACCCAAAGTGAATTATATTCATGCAGGACCTTGACTCAGCCACCAAAGGATGGAGCAAATTTGGAAAACTTGTTAAACTTGAGGGCATACTACCTCACACTCATGCCACCTTGCTTCAAATTCATGAATTCTATTACCTTAGCTTCACTTAGCTCATGTGGGAAGAAACGATCAAGGAAAGTGACTTTAAACATCTCCCAATTAATAGCACCTTCATCAACCCTTTTTGACTTCCACTGAGTAAACCAAACTCGAGCAACTCCCTTAAGTTGATAAGCCAACAATTTGTCCTTCTCTTCGAAAAACATCCCCATAATCTTCACCACTTATATATCACATAGATGAACTCTTCTGAATCCTCATCCACCTTGGAACCATGGAACTCTAGGGGATTTATCCCAGCAAAATCTCATATCCTCAAAGTTAGAGTAGTAGTTTTAGGAGTAGCAATAAATTGAGCCAACATAGTGATTGTGGATCCAAACTCATCATTAGACACTTGGTCCATTTTAGAGACTTGGGGAGATTAAGGATCCAGAGAAACTTGGTTTGAATTAACATCTTTGCCCTTGGCAATGGAGAATATCATGATGCTATTTGTGAAAACACCAAGGAACAAACATTAGGATACGAAAGCTTTGAAGACATGACATAATTTTTAAAAGAAGAGAAGCTTTCCAAGAATGACTCATAGCCTCCTACTCATGGATGTGGCGTGCTTCACACCAATGAACAAGACTCTACTCGATGCAGTATGTTGGACTTCTAAGGATGCTTTCATACCTTGTGCTCTGATACCACTTTGTCACGACCTAGACTTAGGGCCCCATAACACCCAAAGGCATCCAATCAAAGCCTCATCTTTATATCATAAGAATTCATGACGTAAAAAAGCATACATAAGAGAAGAGGAAATGAATACATTTACATACTATTAAATCTTATATATAAGTGAACTAGATAAAACGAAATCTAGTGGAAGTACATAAAAGTAAGAATGTCATAGTTCTCATGAGGAATTATACAACAATCTATTGGGTCTAAAATCATGTCTCTACATCATAGATCTTAGAGGGGTCTAGTACAAAGCTCACCCTCAAGATATACATCAAAGAAAGAAAATGATACAGTCTCGACATAAAGGAAAGCATCATAAAAGGCTTGTTCCCGAAGCATGGGAACTAGCCAACAAGTCTTCAAGCTCGAAATCTAAATCTAGACATGGAATAGAATAGTCACCTCATCGTCCATCCCTATATGGTTAGGTAATGTAGGCAAAGAAGTACGCATTAGTACATGGGATGTACTAAATATGCAAGGATGCCCTGAATCAAAAGAAATCATAATAATATTAATATACATAATCATAAGGAATAGGATAAGGATATAATATGCATGTGCATGCCAGTTTAAGCTCATAGGAAGAAGCATCATAAAATTCTTTCATAACCTTAACATACATATGTGGGAATAAAACCATAACTAGCATATAAGACCATGCGGACTATCATATGAAATCTTGATGTTCACTCTACATTAGGCTAAGAGGAGTCTATCTTTCCAAGGTAGACTCAATCCTCATCCCATAGGTTCTATCCTAGCATGCTGAGAATCATCATTTGATCCCACACTTTAGGATCTATCCTAGCATAATGAATGTCCATTAAAGCTATATAGATCCATTAGCGCACTTTTAAGGCATAAAAACAAGAATATCATTCCTATGGTGGCACATAGTTATGGGACCATGGTACCTACCAAAGCCCTCTCGGCGCTAAGTCATATCCCACGGAATACATAAATCATGCATATACATAGCTTTCAATATAGTTCATACTTTATTAAAGTCATACTTTTATTGCTTTGAAATAATCATCATAGTCTTTCATAAAACATCCTCTCATAATAATAGTCCATCTACTTTGCTTTTCATCACAGTGTCGGTAGACATTCCCACCTTAACATCATTATTATTAACATAAGATTGTCATCATCATTAAATGATACTTTTACATACTTGAGGGCATTATCATGAAAATCTATAACTTTATTATGAGAGACTAGGAATAAATGTGGGTCAATTGACAATTGA
>JAOTQR010072724.1:0-13191 GCA_025774065.1 Solanum ossicruentum | reverse complement strand
CCAATGGGGCTCTAATTCGAGCTAACCTTCATGAATACATTCACATAGTTTCCCAACACTTCTTTCACCTCACAAGGGTTGTTTTCATGTCAAATAAACATAAACATATGACTATAAATCAATATATCTTCATATGCAAGTTTGTCCCTAATTTCGATCCCCAAATTCCAAATTCACAATCCAACAAACAACCAACCCTATTTTCATGTTTTACCTTCAATTTAACACACCTCTAACACACCCACAAACTTTAATTTACATAAATGAAGCTAGAAAATTAATATACCTTTCAAGCCATTACTAGACCCAAATTTTCATAGCCATCAAACCAAGCGTCGCCTTCACCAACTAACGCCTCCAATCCACTTACGGGATCTAATATACCAAGCTTGAAGCGTCAAATAATCGAAAGATAAAAAAAAATGAATTTTTTTCTTCACTGTAGCAGCCCGAGAGCTGCTTAGTCTTTCTTGTCTGCTCTCTCTAATTTTCTAAGTGTTGGAACTCTTGTCTTGTACAAGATATGCATACATATATATAGACAACAAAATTCTACTCAAACCAATCAAAAGGTGCCACCACACATGACCCCACTAATAATTTTAATCTTAAAGACTACATTTTTGAAGAAATTTACATTTGGTCCCAAGCTTTACCAAATTGAACCAATTAAGGACTTACGGGTTCTAACACTTTGTCTCTTCATTATGATGTTATGCAAGATTTCCCCTTATCCCTTGTGCCTCCTATTTTAGTCTTATGTCTTTTATATGCTTCCGTGACCAATGATGTGTAATGATAAGTTAAAAGGCTTGCTTGGGGTTCCTTCGGGTTCCCCATTCACCGTGTCACGTCTAGGCCCTAGGCTTGGATCGTGAAAAGCTTGGTATCAAAGCACTAGGTTGATTAATCCTTGAAGTCTGACACACTGCCTCGATTAGAGTCCTATTCTTGGTTGTGAAGCACGTGATGACTATGAAAAGGAGGCTATGAGGCGTTTTAGGAAATATTTCTCTTCTTCATGTTCTAAGTCATGCTATAGAATTGTGCATTTTTTCCATTAATGATTATTCTTTTCTATGCTAGATGATGCCTAACAATTCGAGGAAGAAACACCCATATTCCCGAGGAGCAACCTACCAATGGTGAGTTTCGAGATGCTCTCACTATGCTTGACCAAGTTATGGCCAATCAAGTCAACCAAGGGTCCCAAGCCCCTCATGCTACTACCATGGAAGCTTGGGTAAGGGACTTCATGAGGATGAATCCTCCAGTGTTCCATGGGTCAAAGGTGGATGAAGATCCACAAGAGTTCATTGATGAGGCCTGCAAGATCTTGACTATCATAAGTGTTTGGCCGAATGAAAAGGCAGAGTTGGCGGCATACCAACTCAAAGTGGTAGCCCAAATATGGTATGACCAATAGAAGAGAGAGAAGGAAAATGATAATGTGGTGCTTTGGGAGGAGTTCAAATTGGCTTTTCTTAATCAGTTCTTCCCTCTTGAGTTTAGGGAAGCCAAGTTGGTAGAGTTTATGAATTTGAAATCAGGTTCCATGAGTGTGAGGGAGTATGCCCTCAAGTTAAATCAACTCTCAAAGTATGCTCTTCATTTGGTGACTGATCCTAGATCTAGGATGAACAAGTCTGTGATAGGGGTCTCCCACTTGGTGAGTGAAAAATGTTGGTCTGCCTTGCTAATAAGTGATATGGACTTATCCTGATTGATGACATATGCCAAACAAATGAGAAAGAAAAGTTGAGAAAGAGAAGGGGTCATGAGGCCAAGAGGGCCCGTTTTGAGGGTAAGTTAAAATAGGGTGGCCGGTTCTATCAAAGATAAGGATCTTCTCATGCTACTAATAGGGGGTGTACCAATAACTTCCCTAGGCCTCAAAGAGTTAGTGGTGTGGCTCCTATTAATGTGTGTCCTAAATGTGGAAAGAGTCATTGAGGCCTATGTTTGAAGGGTTCTAATACATGTTTCGAGTGTGGAGAGCTTGGTCATAAAAAGGTGGATTGTCCTAGAAACCGTGGCAAGGACTGGGGTACAAATATGGTTCCATTGGATAAAGGTGGTCATCAAGGTGGTGCCCCAAGGCACAATCAGTTTTATGCTCTACATGGGAGGCAATGGGTTGGTTAGGTTCCCGATATTGTTACTGGTATGTTGAAAATCTTTGACTTTGATGTATTTGCTTTGACTGATCCGGGTGCCACTCTTTCCTTTGTTACCCCTTTTGTTGCTAAAAAGTTCCATGTTGACCCCGAGTTGTTGCATGAGTCATATGAAGTGTCTACTCTTATTGGTGTATCTATTGTTTCTAGCAAAGTTTATAGAAGTTGTCCTATTTGCATCTTGCATAAAGTGTTGCCTTATGATCTTGTTGAGTTAGACATGGTCGATTTTGATATCATTCTTGGGATGGATTAGTTACCATCCCTACTATGCTTCTATTGATTGTAGAACCCATAGGGTCAAATATCAATTTCCAAATGAACCCGTCCTTGAGTGGAAAAGTCAAGATGTGGGGGTCAAGGGTCGATTCATCTCTTGTATTAAAGCCCGTAAGTTGATCTCTAAGGGGCATCTTTACCATCTTGTGAGGGTTAGGAATGTGGAGTCTAAAGTCCTTCCCATTGAGTCGGTTCAGATTGTAGATGCATTTCTTCGTGTCTTCACAAATGACTTTCCCGGTGTTCCTCACGAAGGGGAAATAGACTTCAGCATAGACCTCCTCCTCGATACTCAACCTATTTCTATCCCCTTACTATATGGCCCAAGCGGAGTTGAAGGATTTGAAGGAACAATTGAGGGATTTGTTGGAGAAGGGATTTATTAGACCTAGCCAATCACCTTGGGGTGCTCTATTGTTGTTTGTGAAAAAGAAGGATGGGTCCCTTAGGATGTATATTGATTACCGATAACTCAATAGGGTCACTATAAAAAATAGGTATCCTCTTCCAAGCATTGATGATTTGTTTGACCAATTGCAAAGGGCTAGCTATTTCTCTAAGGTTGATATTCGTTCCGGGTATCATCAAGTGAAGGTAACGGAGTGTGATATATCTAAGATGACTTTCCGGACAAGATATGGGCATTATGAGTTTGTTATGATGTCTTTTGGGTTAACCAATGCACCGACTATCTTTATTGACTTAATGAATAGGGTCTTCAAATCCTACCTTAATTCCTTTGTTGTGGTCTTCATTGATGATATTTTGATCTATTCACATGGTAGGGAGGAGTATATGGGTCATTTGAGGGTTGTGTTGCAAAGATTGAGGAAGGAGAAATTGTATGCTAAGTATGAAAAGTATGAATTTTGGTTGAAGGAGGTTTTATTCTTGGGTCATGTGGTGTCGGGGGATGGTATTAAAATTGATCCTAAGAAGATCGATGTGATTAGAAATTGGCCTAGACAATTGACTCCGTCAGATATTAGGAGCTTCTTGGGCCTAGTTTGTTATTATAGAAGGTTTGTGAATGGTTATCCTCCATTGCTTCCCCTATGACAAAATTGACTCAAAAGAAGGTTAAGTTTGTGCGAGCTGATGAGTGTGAGAGGAGCTTCCAAACATTGAAAGATAAGCTTGTGTCCACCCCTATATTGTCACTACTAGATGGGCTTAAGGGATTTGTGGTGTATTTTGATGCTTCTTGGGTTAGATTGGGTTGTGTGTTGATTAAGGTCATAGTTTATGCTTCTAGACAACTCAAGATACATGAAAGGAACTACCCTACCCATGATCTAGAGTTAGACGCTGTTGTGTTTGCATCAAAGATTTGGCGTCACTACTTGTATGGAGTGCATGTTGATGTGTTCACCAATCATCAGAGCCTCTAATAGGTCTTCACTCAAAAGGATCTCGACTTGAGGCAAAGAAGATGGTTAGAACTTCTTAAAAACTATGATATGAATGTGCATTATCATACGCGTAAGGCAAATGTTGTGGCGGATGCTTTGAGGCTAGCTCATGTTGATTGTGATGATAAGGAAATGGCTAGGGAGTTGCATCAATTGGCTAGATTGAAGGTTAGGTTGGAAGAAGTTGGTTATGATAGTGTTGTTGTTGATGATGAGTCTAAGTCTTCATTGGTTGATGAGGTGATAGCAAAACAATATCTTGACTCCTCCTTGCTTGAATTGAAGGCGTTGGTGAAAGAGGGAAAAGTAGAGATTTTCTCTCAAGGGGAAGATGGTGCCCTTAGGTACCAAGGTAGGTTGTGTGTGCCTTGTGTTGATGGTTTGAGGGAGAAAACCCTTGATTAGGCCCGTAATTCTTCTTATTCTATTCACCCTGGTTCCGCCAAAAATGTATCGAGACTTGAGGGATATGTATTGGTGGGGAGGCATGAAGAGGGACATTTCCAAATTCGTTTCTGGTTGCCATAGTTTTCAACAAGTCAAAATCGAATATCAAAGGCCAGGTGGCCTAACTCAAGAAATTGAGGTTCCTACTCGGAAGTGGGAAGAGACAAATATGGATTTTGTGGTTGGATTGCCCAAGACACTAGAAAGGATTTTGATTCCATTTGGGTTGTGGTTGATGGGATAACAAAATTGGCTCAGTTTCTACCTGTTATGACCACATATAGGGCGGAAGATTATGTAAGGTTGTACATTCATGACTTGGTAAGGTTGTATGGGGTTCCTTGGTCCATCATGTTGAATCATGGGGAACAATTTACTTCACATTTTTGGAGATCTTTCCAAAGGGGTCTTGGTATTAGGGTTAAGCTTTTACGACCTTCCACCCTCGAACGGATGGCCAAGCTAAGAGGACCATCCAAACCCTTGAGAATATGCTTAGATAATGTGTGTTAGAGCTTAAAGGTAGTGGGGAAGATCATCTTCCATTGATTGAGTTTGCCTACAATATTACGTATCATTCTAGCATCGGTATGGCTCCATTTGAGGCTCTTTATGGTAGATGTTATAGATCACCACTTAGGTGGTTTGAGGTTGGTGAGATAGCTTTGTTGGGACAAGATCTGGTTATTTAGGCTCTTCATAAGGTTAGGATGATTAGAAAAAGGTTGAAGAAGACTCAAAGTTGGCAAAAATCCTATGTCAATGTGACAAGAAGAGACTTTGAATTCAAAGTTGGTGATTGAGTTTACCTAAAGGTTTCACCCATGAAGGGTGTGTTCTATTTTGGTAAGAATGGAAAGTTAAGCCCAATATATATTGGTCCTTATGAGGTCTTGAGGAGGATTGGCAAGGTAGCTTACGAGTTGAGGTTGCCTAGTGAGATGGAATTGGTTCATCCGATGTTTCATGTCTCTATGTTAAGGAAATGTTTGGGTGATCCTAATGCTATTATGCCTCTTGATGCTAACGGGGTTGTTGATGATCAATTGACCTATGAGGAGGTTCTGGTTCAGATTTCGGATAGTTAAGTGAAGAGATTGAGAAACAAGGAGGTAGCATCCATTAAAATGCTACATGGGAGGCCTAAGCGGACATGCAAAAGCGGTATCCTTATCTTTTACACTCCACTCAAGCCTAAGGTACTAATTCTAAGTCCCCTATGTGATTTTAAGTCTTATGTTTCATCCCTTATGCCATTCATATGTATTCATGTTTAAGTTGCCAAATTTATGATGATTTTACACTTATGTTGAGATTTTGAAAAAGGTCTTTTAAATGTAATGTTGCATTCTTATTGGGGTTGATTATTTTATGATCACTCTAGTCTTGTACAACTCTTTTACATTCGGGGACGAATGTTCCCAAGGGGAAGATATTGAAACGACCCCAAAAAGTGCTCGAAGATATGCCTCGGAAGTGCTTGGAATCGTAATTTCTATATATCTCAATATTCATGCATGATATATCTGACTTCATATTCTTGTTCAGGGGGTCAAAATTAGGGGAAAAAGGGTCTAACCCTAATTTTAGAGCAAACGATTAGCAATTTTGATTTTCCAAATTTCAAATTCCATTGAGCTTTTCGCACCCTCGGCGCGATGCATCAAGGGCGTGCACTAGTGTTAAAATTCTGCCAATTTTGGCTTCGGTCCAAGACTTTTAAGTCTTGAGCCTAAGTATTACCAAATGTGTATTTATCTATACTTAGCCATAATTCACCCTCATATTATCCTAAACATTCCTCAATACTCACTAAAACACTTAGCCATATTGTTCACTCTTAAATTCATGTCTCAAAACCTCTTCCGAATCTAAGGTTTTCCTTCAAGCTTCAAGTCTCCATTTTCAATCTTCACCAAGAGTCTCTCCAAAGCTAAGGTATGTGAGTTTCTTTCATGGGTTCCTTTCACCCATGATGACCAAGCTTCCTTTTCTTACAAATTGCATGATTTAAAGGTGATTTATTCATGGGTCTTGATTATTATGAAAATCACTACACACTATGTTTGAGCATATGAAATTGTGATTCTTTTTATCATGTTTTGAGCTATGAATCTATGACCTATTGAAAGGAATGGTGAAGGGTCTTGATGTTTATTGCTTGAGGGTATTACCAAGTATCTATTGAAGTTTTTACATTGAATTTACTAGTATGATTTCACTCTTGAATTGCATGGTTTTACACTAGCACTACACACTCTCTAAGTGTTTGATAAAATGTTCAAATGTGGTTTCTTGATAAATTGAAGGTCTAAAGCATGAGATATGATAGGATTGATGTATGATGCTGGAATGAACTTATGTATATGATATATTCTATATAAAGTGTTGCATTAGACCATGCCCGATCCAGGGGGACTAAGAGCCCAAATAACCTTGTCGAGGAGGGGGGGGTTAGTACCTTGATAGCCAATCAAGGTACTAGTGCCTTGATAACCTAGATGGGGGCTTTGTACTCATCAACCTAGTGAGAGGTTTATACCTTACCACCAGGGTGATAGGGCGGCATCATCATCATCCTAGATGGGGGTTTGTACTTATCAACCTAGTGAGGGGTTTGTACCTCACCATTAAGGTAACAGGGTAGCATCATCATCAACCTACCAAGGGGTTTGTACTTTGGAAATCTAGCTTGGTCGCTTGTACACATATGATGTCCTATATAAGCATGAGTTACTTAATCATGTTTTACTTAAGCATTGACCATACATGTCATACTGTTATATTATGCCTATTGCCTATTGTTATGCATTTTGATTATAATAATGCATATCTCTTGTTGCATTGCATCCTACATTCTTAGTACATTCAAACGTACTAACACATACTCTTGCTTACATGATATCACCATGTAGGAACCGGAGCCCAAGTTGATCATCCTCCTCTTCCAAGTGGCTAGTTTGGTACTACTCAAACTAGTTGGTGAGTCCTCCAATTCGGGGACGTTTATCTATGTTTCCCTTATTATGTATTGAGACGCTCTTCTTTATGTTCTATTTTGACCAAAGGGTGAGCCCAGTTACTTTGTCTTGGCCCTCGCTCTTATCTTTGTAGTAGAGTTGTTTGTTGGACATGCTATGTTCTCTGATATGAGCATTGACTCTTTGTCTCTTGATTATGATGTTATGCAAGCTTTCCCCTTAGCCCTTTTTCCCCTATTCTTACTCTTATGTCTTTTATATGCTTCTACAACCAATGATGTGTAATAATAAGTCAAGAGTCTTTCTTGGGGTTCCTTCGGGTTTCCATTCGCCGTGTCACGTATAGGTCGTAGGCTTGGGTCGTGCATACACTATAAGTATTGATTTAAAGAATAATATATAAAATCATTAACTTTTCACAAAATGTGAAATTATTATCAATCCACAAAGTTAATGCTATATATGAATAAATTATTTATTAGTAGAATCAAAGAATTCGTGATTAATTTTGACCAAATCAATATATTGAAATTACCATTCTTTGAATGTCATGACTCGGAGCTAGGGTCTAGGAGTGACACAGCGAATGGGAACTCCAGAGTCCCCAAACAAGCCTCAAAGTACAAAATTTCACATCATCGGTTCAGAAGCGCATTCATAGCTAAACATATAGTTCTAAGGGACGGGAAAGTAGGACTCACGCTATGAGTATATCTAAGGGAAAGGGATTAACATGAAATTACATTGCATATAGCATATAATGACTAAGGGGATGGTAAGTATGACTCACACTATGGGTGCAATTCATAACTTAGGATCTTCCATATCAAACATATATATACATATCAAAATTCCATGATCAATCCATGATAGCCATAACCAAAAGATAACCATGATCATAAGGTTCAAATACAACACGTAACACTTAGATCTGACAAGAGTCTAAAAGATATCCAACAATTCCTCTAGTCATAAGATAAGACAGGGCAAGACATGTTCTGGGCTCACCCTCAAAGTATAGATAACATAAACAAAAGCAACTTAACGTAGAGGAATAGTGTCTTGTCCTTGGAAGATAGAACTTACCACACAGATGTCTCAAAGTCTAATCTAGCCATCGAACAGTGGATGAGAAAAATCTCCGATCCCTACATGGTGAGATCATGTTGGAAAAAGAATGCATTAGTATGTTTGAATGTACTAAGTAAGTGGGGTGCAATACATGTAACTTACCAAAACCTTCATACAATGTTAGATGGCAAGGGCACATAATATAGAAAGAGATATATCGAAAAGAATGTGATATAACAAGATGCTATGAAGTTCATGATGTATGAAGTGCAAATGATGCTGATACATATAGTGGGGATGTGACCTCAATCGACATAAGTAAGGCCAAGTGAGCTACTACTTGAATCCTGTTGATTACCCCTTATCGGTAAAAAAGTGGTCTACTTGCCAAGGGTAAACCATGCTTCACCTTATGGGCCTCCTATTTCTTATGAATCAACCTTCCTTACGGTTCTCCCATTTCAGATAGGATTTTCACATAAAACCTAAAATATCAAATCATTTCTTCTCCTTACGGGTAACCCCAATTCGGAGTCATCTTTCTTTACGGGCCTCCCATTTTAGAAAGGAAACCTATACTAGGCACATTGTTCAAGGAAAAAGAGTAGAACCCTCATTCCATCGGTGCTAAATCATTATCCCACAAAAATACTTAAAATATACATAATTGTACATGCTTTCAGATAAATACAAGTCTTGCAAAAATATTTCAATGCATAATTGGGCTTATAATACTCATGCATAGGAATAGCCCATTCATATACAAAATAGTGTAAGCACCCAAAATGCTCAAAGAACCATAATAAAAGAAATACATGTGGTCACATTCTTGTCATAACCAATATCATATCAAAATCATTTCATAAAACATAATTAGGCTTAACCCACTTCATAATTTTCATAATAATCCATGTACATGAATGCAAGTGCCATGAATGATATGAGGAAAAACATAGATAATTAAGATTCAATCTAAAATGAACAATATTATATGAAATTCAATTGGAAACATAATTAAATCCATATTTAAAATCATAATATAATCGCCCATGCCTCAACAAACCTTATAAAGGGACATGCATGCTCATAATTTCATAAACCCAATGTAAATCTTCATATAATAGTTAAAATCATCTTAAAAATAAACACCACCCATGCATCAATAAAATTTTAGGAATCATAATATTTGAAACCCCAAATTAAAGTAAGTAAAATCCATGTAGGTTTTCTTCAAAATAAATTTTGGATCTCCTTGATTGGAAGGAATCAAGGATCAACCCACATACTTTCACCAAGATGAAGAAAGCCCAAAAGAATTTGAAGAAGAATTGAATTTGTCTTGATTCCCAAGTTGAAAATCTTCAAGAACTCTAGAGAGAATTTGAGAGAGTCTTCTGAAAATGAGAGAGAGTGAATTTGAATAATATGAATAGGATTTCAGGTCTTCAGAAGATCATTATATAGCATAGGAGATCCCAAAAGACCAATAGAAACAAATTTACGGAATCACCATTAATGAAATGAAATTAAAAAGAAAAACCCATATATACCCCTGCACATACGAGTTCTACGAAAATGGGCATAACTTTTTCATCCGAACTCAAATAAGGTGAAACCAAGTGCGTTGAAAAACTAATTCAAAGAGATCCTTTTGTGCTAGGAGATATGACCATTTAAAGTTGACCCTTCTATCGGCACTTGTGAGAAACTTAGCTAATGGAAATCCTTTGAACTTGGCTTAATGTAGGAGGACCTTGATAGCCTTAAACGACATAAATAAGATTGAATTGATGGCTTTAAAGTGAATCAAGCTTGATCTTGAAGGTTCCATACTTAGAAAATTTCACGAAGTTAGCTAATGCTATGGGGCTACACGACCAGTGTGATGTAACACGGTTCGTGAAACGGGTCGTACCCCTATACTTGGAAAAATCTTCATGACGAGGTTATGAGATGTGGTCCCTACTTAGAAAAAATCTTCATTCTGGAGCTATACAGATGAGCATACGATCCATGAACCTTCACATGGCCAGTGAAGGTGATCATGTCCCATTACTTTGCTTCACATGTTGGTGTTCCAAGCTCAAGGCCATTATATGACCCTCCACATGGTCCGTGAAGTATCACACGGCCCGTGTGAGGTCCAAGTCTAATGTGCCTTAGCTCAGAACTCCACTCCAAGACCACAGTCTCAAAATTAAGGCCAAGTGTTGTGCCATTGGAGGACATATGACTCATGTGACCTCACACTGACGTGTGGTTTCCCTTGAGACAATACTTGGTCCAAATTTTGTCGAAAATGAAATTCTCAAGTTCCGATGAAGTCGTGCAAAAATTCGGGTCCTTACATCATCTCTCCCATAGGAAATTCGTCCTTGAATATGCTGGAACAAGGCTTGACTTAGAACATGAAACTCCCAAACACAAGGTACAATGCACAATTCATCATTTGAAAATCACCAAGTCATTAAAACTTATATCAAAACATATTCAAATCATTTAAAACATCATGAAAATAAATCATTTTCGTGCACATGTATGCATGTCATGTCATGAGACTCAAGAGTGAAAGAATTAGGACCATTGAGAATAGAAAGAACCTAATATCATAGGCTCGAGTAGATTGGAAAGGATAGAGGTATCATCACATCATACTTGATCCTACATCCCAGATAGCACTTTCCACATGTTGATTTCTCCAATGCACTTAACCAGAGCCATGTCCTTGTAACGAAGCCGCTTCACCTACCTATCTAAAATTTTCAACGAAATTTTCCCATAACATAAGTTCTCCTCCAACTCCACCCTTTCCAAAGGCACAATAGTACTATGATCACCCACCGATTTTCTCAACATAGATACATAAAGAACCGGTGAATAGAGGTCAAATCTAGAGGCAATTCCAACCTATCAATCATATTCCCAATCCACTCAAAAGACCTCATAAGAACCTATATACCGAGAGCTTAACTTGCCCTCCTTTCCAAAATGCATCACACCCTTCCTAGGTGAGGCCTTCTTCACATATACCCAATTACCAATACAAGACCCATTCTCCCTTTTTCCAACATCCAAACAAAACCTTGGGATGACTTTGAACATCTACAACTTTTTCCTAACTAATCCCACTCTTTCCATAGCCTCCAACACTAAATCCCGACCTATAGGAGTCATCTCATCTAACTCAAACCATCGTACCAAAGACCTATACCTTCTACCACACAAAGCCCCAAATGGTTCCACACCAATTCTATCATGAAAGCTATTGTTATAAGCCAACTAAATAGGTGGTAGATTATCACTCCAATTAACTTTGAATTCTATCACACAAGAACTCGTCATGTTCTCCAAAGTTTGAATGATGCTCTCGACTTGCCAAATGGATCGATGGTGAAAAACGGTACTTAACATCTCCCTAGTACTAAGCCCCTTTTTGAGATGATTTCCAAAAGTGAGAAGTAAGTCGGGTACCATAATCCAACATAATACAATAGGCATATGGTCCAGTCAACCAACTCCAAATACATAACTTGACATTGTTCCCAACACTGAGAGTAGTCTCAGTCGATAGGAAGTGAGCCGACTTAGTCATCCAATCAATAATACTCTAAATTGAATGAAATTGCTTTCGAATTTGAGGCAAACCAACCACAAAATCTATGTTCACCTCTTCCCATTTCCAAGTAGAAATTTCAATATCTTGAGTTAAACCACTGGGTTCTTAGTGTACTACCTTCGTTTGTTGACAATTAGGGCATTTAGATACAAACTTAGCAATGTCATTTTAAAATCATGCAAACAATACAATGCTCTCAAACCTTAGTACCTCTTAATAGATCTCGGGTGAATAGAATAATGAGAGTTATGAGCTTTACTCATGATCATATCCTTAAGACCATCATCGTCCGAAATATACAATCGATCTTGGTACCAAGTTACACCATCTCCCCCTCGGGAGCAACCTCTGTCTTATTTTCGGCAACCAACTGCTTCAACATCACAAATGATGGGTCTAAGTCTTACTTAGCCTTAACATCAGCAACCACAAAAGATTTGGCCCCATTGTGAACATAGACACTATTATCAGTAGAGTCGGCCAAGCTAATACCCAATCTAGCCAACCAGTAAGTACCTTTAGCCAACTCCCCCTTCCCTTCCCCAACATGAGCTGCACTTCCCATAGATAACCTACTAAGAGCGTCGACTACCATATTTTCCTTGCTGAGATGATATTGTACACTCATGTCGTAGTCCTTAAGGACTTCCAATCAACTTTTTTGCCTCAAGTTAAGATCCATTTGAGTGGACACATATTGCAAACTCTTGTGGTCAGCAAAACATCAACATGTACGGTATACAAATAACATCTCCAAATTTTCAAAGCCAAGACCCCCCCCCCCAATAACTCAAGATCATGAGTTGAGTAAGTTTGCTCATGCACCTCCAATTACCTTGATGCACAAGCTACCACCTTACCATGTCGAATAATTACACAACCTAACCCAATCCAAGAAGCATCCCAATATACCAAGTTAAAACAAGAGCCGATGTAACTTGATCTTTCAAAGTCTGAAAACCCTTCGCACTCTCATCTGGCTGTACGAACTTGGCCTTCTTTTGAGTTAACTTGGTTAATAGAGATGCAATAGATAAGAAACCTTCCATAAACCTTCCATCATAATCAGCCAACCCAAGAAAACTCCCAAATACCCAAAGGACCAAGATTGTCAAACAATGCACATCCTTTACCAACTCCCTTTTGACTTCATCTATAAGATTAGCTACAACATCTCCTTTGTACAGATTGTATTACGAGCCCATAAT
>JAOTQR010072714.1:0-13191 GCA_025774065.1 Solanum ossicruentum | reverse complement strand
CTTCTTCTTCTTCTTCTCTTCTTCTTCTCCTCTTCTTCTAATTTTTCTAAGTGTCAAGAACAAGAACCCACATATATGTAGATTTCAACTTTCTGAAATTGCAACATAAGGGCTCTATCTTAGCCCATTGATCAATTAGCTCCCAAACTTTTTCTATTTTTATCAAATTAAGGACTTCCGACTCAAACTTAATTATGCCCACCATATTCACTTAATACTCTAACCAAATACCGGAAATATAATTAAGTTTAACTTACCCAACGTCCACAAAAAAATTTCCCAATTGCATAGTTATCCTTAATTAAAATAATTACGGGGTCTAACATTTTAGTATTTTAAGTCTTATAGTTTTATTTATACATATTATACAATTATTGAATTTTTAAATAATTTTTCAAAAGTCTTTGCAAAAGATTTTTAAATCATTTTTGTTTAATTTAAATTATTTTTCAAAATTAATTAGCTTTTAGTTTAGTTAATTATTTCATTTCATTAATTTTAAGAATCTGTTTAATTGATTAATATTAAATCCGTCTTTACAATCAAATTGATTAGTTAACTCAATTTGGCTACCTCTTGAAATTCCTAAATGACCTAATTCTAAATTCAATTCTCCTACCCTTTTGAGCCCATTTTAGCCCCTTTTCATACCAATTTCAGACCCATTTTGGACCAATTTTGGCCCAAAAATTCTCCAAAACCCGGCCCAACCTCATTTTCAGCCAACTCATACAATAAACTCATCTATACAAGCATATTAGACCCAAGTGATCCACATGCGCCCCAATTCTTTTCCATCCCTCTCTCTTTCTCTCCTTTCACGCGCACACTTACCCTTTTCATCCTCTCTTCTCTGACGAAAAATGACAACCTGCAAACCTAGCGAAAGCTTCAACAATAGTAGCAAGGCTTAGTCCCTTTGACCTTGAAAATGGCACCCCAATGTTTGAATTTTGAATCTCAAAATCCCTAATTCTTATCTCAGACTCCCCCCCCCCTAAAAAAAAATGACCCTAATTTCGCTTATAAAATTTCTTCCTCTCTATCATTATAGGGCGGTGGTCCCTTACAAAAAATACGCACTAAATTTCTAGTCACGGAGCCACCTCTCACCTCCAAGAACGTTATAGTTTGTTTCCAGAAATAAGAAATTTTTGAAGACTACAATTCATAGCCGAACACTGTCGGGTTCCTATTCTTAAAATAGTTGTGGTGAGAAGTTCTATCAAACTCATTAGCATCCCAGTATCACTGCACCGAAGAAGACTTTGGGACCTTGTTACAAGTCTTGGAGGCTCAATACCCAACTGTATATATTGATATATAGATGGTATATAACTGATATATGCTAAAATGTACAAGAGAGTTTATCTACTGAAGGTGAACGCAAAAGGTGTTGAAATGCAGCCTAAATGGATGCAAATATATCAGAAAATCTGTATATACACTGATATATATATAAGATGCAGCGATTATATACATAAAATTACAGGACAAAAAAAGGGTTTAAAAGGCCCAAAACAAAAGCTGCAAACCCAAGTGACTGGTCCAGGTGTACATCAACCTGACTTGGGCCCAAAATCTTTCTCTTCCTTATTTATTTAATAATTATTTGTTCTAAGTCTTAATTGTTGTTTTAACTTAATTAAATTCCCCAAACGATGAACTATTTTATGATAATTATTTTGTTCTTGATTGTGTGTCTTATTTTATTTAATTATTTTCAAAAATTCTAATTCATTTTAAGATAGTCCAAGTTATTGATCTCTTTTCAAAAATGGATTATTTTAGCCTTTTCATAAATTATTTAATTTATTTAAATTAGCTTTTACTCAAATTACCCTAAACTTATTTTTGAATATAATTAGTCAAATTAAGTCTTAAATCGCCGGAAAGAATATGAAGTCGAATTTCCAAAATCACGCACGAATTTTGAGATATATGGAAATTACGATTTCAAGCACTTCCGAGACACATTTTCGGGCACTTTTTTGGGTCGTTTCAGATATACCCGGGTACAACTATTTCTTCTATTACTGCTTTTGTTGCTAAAAAGCTTCATGTTAGTCCCGAATTGTTGCGTGAACCTTATGAAGTTGCGTGTTAGTGGTTATTTTAAGTGCTAATATCTTCTTTCAATAGTAATAGGAATCCTTACCCATTTTCTCTAAAATTTTAGGACTTTTTCTGCTAGAGTCTTAAAATCTTTTAAAGTTTTCTTAATTTCTTTTTTTAAAAAATTATGTGATGACTCTGTTGTCTTATTCTTTGGAAATTTGATTTTTCTTAAATTAATTAAGTTTCAATCAACTTTTTCCTAAAAAGATATTTGTACAATTAATAGAAATGATGACTCCGCTGCGGATTTAATTAGATTCTAACCACTAGATTAGACTTATTTGACTAGATATTTAAAAATTTTAATTTTTGTTACCTGCACTTTATTTTTTAAAAAAATTTAGATGTTTAATTGTCATTGCTTTTCGTGGCATTTTCCAGTATTACCTTGTATTTAAAAGAATGATTTTGCTAACCCGCATCCAGACTTTTAAATACTTTAACCCTTTTCGGAAAAAGTGGCAGTTTATTGGTTCGTTATGCCTCCAGTGGTTGTCATAATTTCCAACTCAGGTTATCCGCCTAGGATCCCAGTTTTCTCAAAACCCACTCTTAGTCCACCCTAGAGTAGAGCGAAACCAAGACCCTATGGGAGTATTCACTTCAGGTGACCCAACATTTAAGGCGTGTTGGGCCCATTACACGGACCACTTTGAGTCCATAGTTGTCCTCAGCCCAAATGGACGATTATATTTATGTGTTTAAAATTTGACGGTTGTATAAGCTATTTGATTAACCATTGTTCTTTGGGGTTGGGAGTTTATTTACTAGCTTAGTTTAGTCAAAGTTGGATCTTCATGAGGTACTACTTCATCCAAAGATGTTCAGGAATGTCAAGAAGTCCAAGAAGAGAAAGATTTATCTGAAGGCTTAGTTTAGTATTGTATCCCTACGTGGGACTGATTATTTGTATCCCCTTTTCTTCTATTATATATTCTCATTCAATTTATTTATAAAAGTTGTAATTTTTTTGGGGGCAATGGAAAGTTTCAAATGGTGTAATACATCCTTCAAACCATTAGGCCTACCCTTGGCATAAAGAGTCACATATGCATATTAGGACGCATTATATTTTGTTTATGTGCTAATTGTTATATAAGTAGCTTTATTTGTGTTTATGTGATTAAATGCATATGTTTTGTTTCAAACATGATTAGTCCATTATTCATCCCCAAAGTCCTTAATCATATTAGGTATATAAACTCAAATTTTGGGTCTCTTCAAAATACTCTTTGAGTCCATTGTCAAAAACGCTTAAAATCACTCCTTATGATCAATGGTCATCACTCAAATTCACGTGACCTTGCTGTCCTCAAAAAATAAATTTTTATCTCAAAATAGCCAGAATTACCAAATACTCGATCGTTTCAAATCAAAATTTTTAGATATCATTATTCTTAATTGAATCTCTCAGAAAGTCAGTTTGTGAACATTTTATCCAAATTGCATAATCTACTCATTTTAGTCCAGTAAATAATCAAATTTTGTCCATTTGGTCATTGTTTTAAAATCTCCCTTTATTCAGATGTTGCATTAATCTGTTTAGGCAAAATAGATGTTATTTATTACTTTATTAATTATTATGATTAATGGACTGACTCTTTCACCTTTTGAGTTTTTCTTTTCTGTTACAGAAGGAGAGACTGATTTGTGTTGGTTATCATACTTGCTCACTTCACCAAAGAAGAGCTTTTTCAAGTATTCACTAGTAGAATATTCGTATTTCACATGGTTTAAGGCTAAGAAAGCTGCTATAAATTCATCATTTCTTACATGTGAACTACATTCGACCTAATTTCCCTAGTGGAATATGTAGGTGGCCTTCATTGGCTTTGGTCACATTATTTAAAAAATCTCAATTCTCTTTTATGTTTGGAACTATATTTGACATGATTCCTATTTCAGCGGGATATGTAGGCACCACACTGGCTCGACCATATGCCCCGTAAGATTTTCATTCCTCTTTATAATGAAAACTGGGCAGAATTTTGAGAGGAACTTAAAATTCCTTTGAAGAAGACTTTTTCCCACAAGTCGGAGTCAGAGTCACGTTAAAGTTACAACTGGGGCACATTTTTTGAGTTTCTCTCATAAAATCAATTAAGAACTACCAATAAGTTAAGACTTCTTCTATGTTCTAAACTGCGGCAGAATTTTTAAGGAGAGCCCTCAAAAATTCTATCAAATCTTCATTTTAAGACGAGTTCAGCGTGCAAATCAAATGGTGGACAAACATCAAGATGGCGAGGCAAAACCAACATGAATCAGTCTCTCAAAACTAAGCATTTTTCTTTGGATGTTTACTATAAAATCATAAGGCATCATTAGACCTACAACGACCTCGTCATGATTCAGAGGACTTCTACTTTTACTCATTACTCTATTCATTTTCTAAATTTCTCCTTATTACTCTGTTATGATTTCAATACGTTTTATTAATGTTATAAATAAGATAGCCTGACACAATGACCGAGATTACGAGATTTCACCAGAGTCAATACAAGCTAGCAACTCCATCTTTCAACTTATCTTCTTTTATGTCATTTCTTTGTTAAGTTAATTTTGTTTTTCAACTTCACAGGTATCATCTATAAAATTGAAGGCAATTTTCAAAAGATTGTCTCAAACTTTGAAGAATCAAGCCAGATGTTCACAAGAAAAGGACACAAGTCAATCTTTTAGAGAAGTTATTATATATGTTAAAGAGTTTTGGTGCCAAGAATTCAATTTAACAATTTATCTATTATTTTTTCTAGTCCATTATTTCAATTTTCACGTCTTTTGCTAATATATTATTCTTTCCAAATGCTGTTAAGTTTCAAACTATGGAGTGTCACTTCCTTCGACGTGACAGTTAAAATCTTTATTGGAGCGTCACTCCCTTTAGTGTGGCACGTTATATTATTGGAGTGTCACTGCCATCAGTATGACACGTTACATTAATATTGGAGCGTCACTGCCTTTAGTGTGATACGTTTATTATTGGATCATCACTTCCTTCAGCGTGACACGTTAATTTATTATTGGATTGTTACCTCCTTTAGCGTGACCCATTCATGAAGAACTTCATACCTTTAAGCCTTGAAATTATGCAAAATTGAAGTAAAGAAATCATACCTAGCGATGAGAGCAAAGTACGTGCAGATGAGTGTGTGACCCAATTGAAGTGTGCTGCGAAGCTATTTGCAATTTTAGGGAAAGAGGGAAAAGGAAGAAAAGAAAAATGGAGAAGAAGGGGAATAAGGTTAGGTTATGGTGTGAAAAGGGGAAAAGAAAACTGATGGGGTTGTTTAAATAGGGTGCCGTCACGTCTGCACTTCGGAGAAAATAACACATCTCCGTGTTCCCTCGGCGTCGCCGAGAGAATGAGGACTTACATTTATAAAAAAGAATTTCCTTTGTGCAGGAACAGTGGGCATCCACGATGGGTTCGCGTCATGGTACCATCACGAATGCTCACTATTTTCACTAGGTGCCAAAAAGTGTGCATCCATGACTGGTCCACGTCGCAGTACCATAGCATATTCTCACTATTTTAAGCTTTCATAAAATTCAAATTTGTAGCTCGGGCCTCGAAAAATCCCCGAACACCAGGACATGCTTCAAAACACTAAAGCTAATGTATTAGAGAAAGAAAATACAAAAAAAAGTCCAATGGATCATCGGGAACTAAGGACAGAAAAATTCTCACAAAATTGTGCATGGTCCGCAACACAGAGGCATCGCGAACCTGTACTTGTGTAAATTTTTTCTCACTTTTTTGTGCAGGATCTGATTTTCTTATTCATTTATTCTTTTATGTTACCTCACCACGGGTTGCCTCTCGTGCAGTGCCTAATTTAACATCGCGGCACGACATATGCTGTGCTCATTCATCTTTGGCCAACTTAATGGCCTCCACCGTTAGATTCACGTCCATACCGTAATAGTACTTGACACGTTGGCCATTCACCAAAAATGTTTGGTTCGTGGTCAAGTCCTTTTGCTCCAATGCACCATAGGGTGTGGTAGCTACCACCACGTATGGTCCACTCCATTTGGACCTTAATTTCCCTGGAAACAATTTCAGACATAAGTTAAAAAGTAATACTTATTGGCCCGGCTCAAAGTTTTGCTTGATAATATGCCGATCATGTCACTTCTTCACTCCTTGTAGAGCTGAGCATTCCCACAAGATTGGAGCCGGAACTCATCCAACTGCTCAAGTCTCTTCCTGCCAGCGAGCTCAGGGTTAAGTTTTAGCTTTTTGATCGTGCAGTACGCCTGATGCTTGAGCTCTAAGGGCAAATGATAGGACTTACCATACACCAACCAGTAAGGAAAGGTTCCGATTAGGGTCTTGTATGCAGCCTGATACGCCCATAGCACTTCATCAAGATTTTCTACCCAATCTTTCTGGGTGGCATTTACGGTCTTCTGCAATATTTGCTTCATCTCCCGGTTGGATACCTCAACTTGCCCACTGGTTTGCGAGTGATATGTTGTGGCCACCTTGTGCCTTATCCCATATTTGTAAAGCAAGTTCTTCACGGTTTGATTAAGAAAATGGGTACAACCATCACTGATAATGGCTCTTGGAATACCAAACCGTGTGAAGATGTTTTTTCTGAGGATCTTGCTCGCCACCTTTGCATCATTGGTTGGAAAGGTTGCTGCTTCTACCCATTTGGATACGTAGTCCACATTTACCAGAATATAATGACAACTGAATGATGGTGGGAATGGCCCCATGAAGTCAATAACCCAAACATCAAAAATCTCCACTTCTAGAATGTTGTTTAAGGGCATCTCATGCCTTCGGGAGATGGCACTTGTCTTTTGGCAAGCATCACAGGCCATAGAGAATTGAATAGAATCTTTGAACAAGGTGGGCTAGAAGAAACCTGATTGTAATACCTTATGCGCTGTCCGGTCACCACCATGATGACCCCCATGCGGAGAGGCATGACATCTCTCCAGAATTTGCTTCATCTCTGCCTCCAGAGCAGACCTCCTTACCATGCGGTCAGCTCCTTATTTGAATAGGTATGGCTCATCCCAAGTATACGCCTTAGCATCGTGGGCCAACCTCTTCTTCTGTTGGTGTGTAGCATCAGGTAGGAACACACCACTTACCAAGTAATTTACAATATCAGCATACCATGGTAATTGTTTCACCTCAATGGCTAACAGCTGCTTGACAGGAAACTCTTCTTTGATTTGTAATTGCTCACCTATGTGAGCATTAGTCTCTAGACGGGATAGATGATTAGCAACCTGGTTCTCGCTCCTCTTATGATCCCTGATCTTAATATCGAACTCTTGGACAAATAGTATCCATCTGATCAGGCGCAACTTGGCATCCTTTTTATTCAACAAATACTTCACTACAGCATGATCTGTAAACACTACCACTTGGGTCCCCATCATATAGGCTCTGAACTTATCAAACGCATACAACAATGCTAGCATTTCTTTTTCAGTGACAATATAGTTACTTTGTGCTGCATCTGAGGTCTTGTTGGCATAGTATATGAAGTGAAAAACTTTGTCTCTCTGCTACCCTAGTACCGCTCCCACTGCTGTGTCACTGGCGTCACACATTAGCTCGAACGGGCAACCCTAGTCAGGTGCTACTAAGATCGAAGCCTCCACCAACTTCTTTTTCAGTGTCTCAAATGCCTACAAACAAGAGTTATCAAAGTGAAATGGTACCTCTTTCGCCAACAGGGCATACAGTGGCTTCGCGATCTTTGAGAAGTCTTTAATAAACCTGCGGTAGAAACCCGCATGTCCCAAAAAGCTCCAAACTCCTTTGACCAAAACCGATGGTGGCAGTACGTCGATCACCTCTCTCTTTGCTCTATGGACTTCCAACCCCTTCTTGGACACTTTGTGGCCTAAGTCTGTCCTCTCCATAACTAGGAAATGACATTTCTCCCAGTTAAGAATGAGGTTAGTCTCCCGTATCTGCTAGTACTTTGTCCAAATTCTGTAGGCAGCTCTCAAATAATTCACCGAAGAAGAGAAGTCACCCATGAACACCTCCGCAAAGTTCTCCACCATGTCATGGAAGATAGCCATCATGCACCTTGGGAATGTGGCTGGTGTATTGCATAACACAAAGGGCATGCGTTTGAAAGCATATGTCCTATATGGACACGTGAAAGTTGTCTTTTCCTGGTCTGCGAGTGCAATAATGATCTTGTTGTACCCTGAGTACCTATCCAGGAAGCAATAGTACTCCCGCTCAGCTAGTCTGTCTAACATCTGATCAATGAAAGGCACGGGGTAATGGTCTTTCCTGGTGGTATCATTCAATTTCCTGTAGTTCATGCAGATTCGTACCCCGTCGCCGTTCTAGTTGGAATCAACTCGTTCTTCTTATTGGTGATAACAATCATCCCGCCCTTCTTGGGGACGCATTATACAGTGCTTACCCATTTGCTCTCTGATATGGGGAAGATGATCCTTGTATCCAACCACTTTATGACCTCCTTCTTCACTACCTCCTTCATAATTGGATTTAGCCTCCTCTGCGGTTAAGCCACAGGTTTGTAGCCCTCCTCCATGAATATTCTATGCATGAATAGGGCTAGGATGATACCATGGATGTCAGACATCTGCCACCCTATTGCTCTCTTCCTTTTCTTCAGCACCGTAACAGCCGCTTCTACCTGGGCTGCAATCAATGAAGTAGACAAGATTACGGGTAATATATTATTTTCACCGAGGAATTCATACTTGAGATGGGATGGTAACTGCTTCAACTCCAATTGAGGAGCTTCTCCCACTAAAGGTTTGGGAGGTGGTCCCAACACCCTGATCAAAGGTTCATTCATTTTTTTCAACATACTTACATTGTGAGTATTTAACACACTTTCAATCTCTTGGGCCTTAGCATCATCTACTAGCCCTTGATTTAGCAACACCCTAGCTAGTGGATTTTCAATCTAGACCTGGCTCATAGCAACTATTGTATCTATTATGTTATCGCTGTTAGATCCTCATACGCAGCTGGTAGCTTCATTCCCTTGTAGACATCAAACACTTCTACGTTGGCTCTCATAATGAGCCTCCCTACTGCAACATCGATCAATGCCCCTCCTGTAGCCAGGAATGGGCGCCCGAGTATGAATGGGACCTTAGAGTCTAGCTCAAAATCTAAGATGACGAAGTCCATGGGGAAGATGAGAGACCCTACTTGGACTAAGACGTTCTCTATCACTCCATCCGACCTTGCTAATGACCGATCTTCCAGCTGTAACACAATAGTTATGGGCTTCAGCCTACCAAGCCCCAGCTTTAAGAGTAGAGAAGTGGGCATGAGGTTTATTCTAGCCCCAAGATCACATAAGCCCTTGGCATTCAGATGACTCTCGGTAGTTACTTGCATAGTAAAACTTCCTGGATCTTTTAATTTTGCTGGCAAGTGTGATCTGTTGAGAATCTTGGAGCTGCAGGCCTTTGTCAGTGCGACAGTCTCAAACTCCACCCACTTAGTCTTGTTAGCAACAATTTCCCTGACATATTTAGCATATTTCAGGATCCCCTGCAAAATATCAATAAATAAAAAGTGAATTTATACCTGTTTTAACAGCCCGACGAATTTCTAAAAGCAGTCATCCTTCTTCTTCTTCTTTAGCTTCTATGTGAATGGAGGAGGAGGTTTTGGTAATGGGGTGGCTTCATTAGTGCTTGGGATGGGATTGCCAGTCGTCTTTTTTCTGTGTAGCATCCTGATCATTCCCCTTTTTCTTCTTGGGGACCGATTTAGTCAAGGACCTTCCACTCCTTGTGCTAACCGCATTAACCTGCTTCGGGTTGGGATCAGTGTTACCAGGTAGCCTCCTTGAGAAACAGAGTTTATTGAGTTGGCCAGTTGTCCCCACTATTTTTCTAAGTTCTAAGATCTTGCTTACTCCTCTGAATCTCCTCTTCTTGTCTTTTTGTTTTGCAGGCTATTGGACTGGCTGATTCTGTTATGCATTTCCCCCTGTGGTCTATGCTGGGGTAGCCTATGATTCTGCTGATTACCACCCCATGAGAAGTTTGGGTGGTTTCTCCAGTTTGGGCTGTAAGTTTTCTCGAATCCTTGATTACCCCCTCTATTAACATTGCCCACAAAGTTTACTGCTTCAGGATTTGATCCACAAGATTCAGCTATGTGATCTCCTCCCCCACATATATCATAGCAACCTAGTGGTTGATGTTGTACCATGTTAATGGGGCCTTCCTGCTGACCTATTGCCAATGGCACTTGTTGTTTCAGACCCAAAGCCATTACTGAAGTCTGTAGTCATCATGTTCTGCATAACCACCATTTGAGCTTGCAAGCTCATTATTGCATCAATTTCTAACACCCCAGCCTGCTTTTGGACTGTCGGTCGACTGGATCCTCCATTCCATTTTCTATTACCCAGGGAAACTCTATTGAGAAGAGCATACAACTCATCGTATTTCTTCTCCAGTGCTTGACCCACTGTAGCTGAATCAAGAAGAATCTTGGTATTGGGTTCCAGGCGTTCAATGAAGGTATAGACTAGTACCTCGTTAGGTTGGCAATGGTGTGGGCAATTTATCAACTAAGTTTTGAACCTATCCCACGCTTGATATAGAATCTCCCTAGTCCTCTGCTTGAAGCTCAGGATCTTACTTCTTAGCTTAGCTGTCTTGCCCGATGAGAAGAATCTGGTGAGAAAGTTGCTGGCCAAATTATTCCAGGCTATGGAGTTTGGTGGCTCAATTTGTAACCACCTCCGGGCTTCCCCTAATAGTGAAAAGGGGAACAATGTCATCCTTATATAGTCACGATTCACTCCCGTAGGAATGAAAGTATCAGCAATCTCTAGAAAATTATGAAGATGGACTTGCAGATCTTCTTGAGGAAGCCCGGTGAACTGCCTAGTAAGTGTAGAAACTAGACCATTTTCTATTTGAGCTCTTACCGGCCTCCAAGCTCAGGCTTGACAAAACAACTTGTGACATTTATAGTTCTCAGGATTGCCATATCCCTCACTGGCCTTGGTGGTGGTGGTGCTTCAGCAGTAGGTGCTAATGGTGCAGATTGGTTGTTGTTTGCCATGTTTTCCACAACAGGGTTAATCTCCACCTTGTTATCCTCTTGCTCTCCTGTTCTACGAGGTCAATTGGTGGTGTTTCAAGCAAAACTGCTGCTCTCCTCTTGGATTGATGAAAGCAAGAGTCCTGATCTTCTAGCTTATTTATTTTTCACCTGCACACAAACACCACTAAGATCAAATGTAGCATGTACCATAAAATAAGACAACTTTGAGAATTAACCAATTTGCCTCAAATCCCCTGCAACGGCGCCAAAAACTTATGGCACCCTAGCACACGCAAGTGTACGTGGTTTCACAAGTAATATAGTGGCCCTACTTAAAGAGCCGGGTTGTCGAACCTAAGGGATTTGATTGTAATTAGTAATCACTCTCGGTTATCACGTTTATGGTGCTGTTAGTAAAAAGAGTTTTGGAATTGAGTAAACTAAATTTTAAAAAATAAATTTCTAATAAGCTACTCTAATTTTCACGACAAGATATCAATGGATGAGCTTTTCTAGGGTTGTAACTATAACGACTCTGTTTAGTCTTAACAATATCTCCCTATGTGTGTTTTCTTGATTATTGATTCACGGAGTGTAATTTACCTAAATAGGGTTGCACGTCTCTGCCGACCTACCGTTATTGACTGCCTAACTACATCGTTGCGCGGGGATAGACAGACCAATAAAAATGCATTAAAGCTATACTCCCGTATATGAAACAAGCAAGGTGTAAGGGTAGTTTTCACTGGTCTCCCTTACACGAATCAACCTAGTTTCCTAGTATTAAAGAAGCTCCCTATACTATTATGTTCTATCAACTCCAACATCTCTCGAATTCAGAGTGAACAACTAATTTACTCCCTAGTTGATTAGGCTACAAAGTGTAGATGAAAATAATATAGGAATAATCGAGAGAAACCATTCATAGATGCTAAAAGTTAAGAACTACACATAGTCTATGGCTACAACCCCAGAATATGGAGACTTAGCCACTAATAAACGTGGAATACATCATGAATGAAGTGGAGAACATCAAAAACCAAGGTCTAAAGATTAAACTAACCTAAAATATGGTGGAAAAGTGTTCTCTGTCGTTCCTATTGCAGTTCTTTCATAAAAACTTATGTAAAACCTAAAGTCTAAGATAGAATAATAATAAAAATCTTGTAATTTGACTTTTTCGCATCGTGTCCTCAAGTCAGCGACACGGACCCCTTGTATTTCTGACTTTTTTCTTAAATTGCTGACTAGGCAGTTTTGCACATCTTTTGCACAGGTCCGCGATGCGGACCTCACACACTTTTCAGCTTTGCGCCTTTTTTGCATTTTTCAGCTTTCACAACCTTGTTCCTAAGTCTGCCATGTGGACTTTTGGTCTTTTGGCTGCTTCTACTGACTTTTCTCTCCGAGTTCTAGGTTATGTTCTTTCCTCAAGTTTGGGTTTAACTCTGAACTTTCCAATCAAAGCAAAATCCTGCAAAAACACAACCAATAGACGCACTCGGCCCTACGTTAGCAAAATAAAAGAAAATGATACTCAAACACCTAGACTCGCGATTTGTCCTTCAAATTAACTTTATTTATAGGCATTATTAGCTAAATAAGCATGTAAATACGCCTAAGATCAGGTTACAAGCCTCTTTTTCATATGCAATTAACTTGTCACTCCTTCCGACCAAAGGTTATCTTAGCATAACAAGATTTCCTTTACAACATATTGAATTGAACTATAACCAGTCTGATTCCTATATCTGGGATATGTAGGTGAGCTCCATGTTGTCAAACTCGACAATACTCTATTCTCCCCTCATTCTAATCTCGAGCTTTTCGGTCTCTCTATAATTCGTTTATGAAATAGCTTGTGAATTCTTTCAAAATCGCGGGTAAAATCAAGCATCATTAACTACAAGTGTCCTGAATTTTCATGTAATCTGATATATTGTTAGACCTCGTATTTCTTTAAATTAAGGATAATTATACAATTGGGAAATTTTGTTGTGGATGTCGTGTAATTTGAACTTAAGTAT
>JAOTQR010072703.1:0-13192 GCA_025774065.1 Solanum ossicruentum | reverse complement strand
TAATTTCCAAATCTAGAGAATTTCCAGAAATAGAAGGAACAACACATAGATTTAACATACAACTTTCGGACTTGATTTTTCTTTCATTTTTGAGCTAATTTTGGTGATTCAAAAGCCTAATGTGTATATTTTTCTGAGAAGAATATCGTGGAAGCTTCAGAAATTGTTTTTGGCATATCATTTGAGGTAAAAGTAGGCCATTTTGCTGCTATTACATATTGTGATTTTGACATTTTGGAATGTGATTTCTTATTAGTTTTAGTCATATTTTGATAAAATTTGAGTCTTTTTATTCTATGCGTTTTTATGTGGCACATCATGGTAATGTCAAAATTAATTAATAGCACTCCATTTGGTATGAAAATTAGATCTTAGGTTTTGTTATGTTGCAAATTTTTTAGGGAACTTTGTGTTGTGATATATCAGCCGTTTCTTATTGGAATTAAGTAAAATTTGGGTCTAAACTATACTACCTTTGAAGACCTATACCATGGTATATTCAGATTCTGTTAATTTGGTCATATTTTTGAGAAATCTAATGTGAAAGATGGTGCGTCTATATTGTTTTCCAATAAGAAATGTCTTTTATTTTTGGGTTGTTTCTAATTATTCTAAGCCTCATTTGGAGCTCAATTTCTGGATATAGACTTGACATGAAGTAGAGATCATTTTATCGGGGTTGGTTTTATATTTTGGGTGTGGGCCCTATTTTTTCTGTTTTAATTGCAATTGACGTATCTTTCCCTATTTCTTGAGTTATCACAGCCAAAACAACCGTAATTATATTGTTATCCATGTTTTGATAGTTGAGCAACATTTAGAGGCGATTAAGAGGGGCAAAGCTTATGTTGACTGATCCAGAGCACATGGACTCGCCTTTTAGGTAGTTTGGGCTTCTTTATTCCATAGACTGAGCTGAAATAGGTATCGTGGTAGTATGTGGACTAAACCTATTGAGATGTCTATGCGGTATGTAATGATATGAGATATATGGATTGTATATAATAATATGAGATACTGGTACTGTAATGAGTGTGATATTAACTATAACTATGATATTAGTTGAGTCCTAACACTGTTGCACTGTGAAAAGGCCTAGCAGTGGCTAGATATGGCTAATTCCTTGTGAGAAGTACGTATTCTATCTTATCTCTTGTCTATGTGGATGTGTAGCTTGGTGCTACTGGGATATGCTGGTCGTGAGGCTGTTTACTAATTGTATGTCGTACTGCAGATTGATCTTGGTATAAACATGATTTTGCTGGGCTTGGTTGTTTTGGATAATTATGATATGCTTGTAAATGTTCATGTTTATTTTGAGTTCTTGTGGTTACCTAGGTTATGGTGTATGGGCGGATGATTGTGAGTACATGATGTATATTTGATTAATTCTCCTGTGGGTGTACGATATATGCTAGCCTAATATGGCATTTCCTGTATTGATAGCTGTATCAATTATAACTATTATATTGGCTGGATTCTAACATTGTTAGACTAAGAAATGACCTGGTAGGAGCTAGTCGGGGCTGAGAAAATATGACACGTATGTATAATGAGCTTAGTTCTAGACTATGTGTATGTGTGTGACTTAGTGCCTCTGAGATATTCTAGCTTGTGAGACTGACATATGATTACATGTGGCATTATGCACTGGTTCTAGCACCTACATGTGAGTTTGATGGCTCTGGTTGTTCTAGATATCTATGATACAATTGTAATTGTCCATGCTCACTTTCATTACTTGTGATTTCCTAGACTGTGGCATAATTGGCTAATTAAACACAATATACATATCTAGATCGGGTGTCACATACTGACACAATATATATTTCTGGATCGGGTGTAACGTACCGGCACAACATACATTTTTGGATCGGGTATCGAGTGTCATATATTGACACGATATACATTTCTAGATAGGGTGTCACGTACTAACATGATATATATTTATGGATCAGGTGTCACATATCGACACGATATATATTTCTGGATCGGGTGACATGTACCGACATAATATACATTTCTAGATCGGGTGTCACGTATCGGCATGATATACATTTTTAGATTAGGTGTCACGTACTGACATGATATGCATTTATGGATCAGGTGCCACGTACTGACCAATTTATATTTCTGGATTGGGGGTCACGTACCAACATGATATATATTTCTGGATTGGGTGTCACGTATTGACATGATACATTTCTGGATCAGATGTCACATACTAACACGATATACACTTTTGGATTGGGTGTCATATACCGACATGATATACATTTTTCGATCAAATGTCATGTCCTGACATGATATACATTACAGGGTTGGTGTTACGACCTGACACACTGTTGTTCTATAGATCAGGTGTTACGTTTCGACATAAGATCAGGTTCGGCTGCCACGAGCCGGCAGGAGATCACACTATTCTATAGAGGTTTCACCCGAGCACTATTTGACCTTTGATTGTGCATGGGTGTACCCTTTGGGCTTACGGGGGCTCAAGGGGTGTCCAGGCTTAGACACTAGGGCCTTACACCTATGTACATCTCGACCCCTTGATTATGTGGTTTTGAGAGTTGGGCTCCATGGTGATTTTATAGGTTTCGTGGTGATTCTGCCAGTTAAATTATGTGTGGTTGTACCTTCTAGGCTTATGGAGGCTTAGTAGGTGTACAAATATAGATATTAGGACCTTGCATCCGCATATAACACTATGTCTCTGTTTGGTGATAGTTGTGATTTGGGCCTATTCATATTCTTTCAGTTAGCATCAGTACACGCCGCTTGGGTTGGCTCTGTTAGGGTTTGATGATTCTTCAAACAAGATTACTCCTTGATAAGAGTTTTTGATTTGCTACATTTTCTATAGTTCTCTATATTTGAGCCTTCTATATCTATAATATTTTGCTCAGTCGACCAATGATGCCTACTGGGTGCCTTTTTTGGTAATCAGCCTTACATTTCTGCATCTTTGCATGGTGCAGGTCCGGGCACTAGCCACAGTTCCTGAGTTAGGGGTTTGTAGGCAATTCAAGAGACATTAGTGAATATCAGTAGCTCTGGATATTCTATAGTCTTCTTCTGTTTTGACAGACACCCTTTGTATTCAAACTCTGAGCTTTGTATATGTAGTTGGATTTGTATGTGTGGATTACTATTCTGGTTATATATGAGATATGTATATCTTATTGTGAGTCTATAGTATCTCTGTAAAGGTGCCTTCCAAGTCCTGGGATAGGTTATTGTTAGCTTATTTTGTATGTCTTTAGCTAGCATTATGCTTAGCTATTAGGACAGGTGCCGAGGGTTTTAGGTTGGGTTGGCTTACCTATAGTTGGGATCTATTAGGCCCCATCATGATCTGAAAGGTTGGGTTGTGACAAGATGGTATCAGAGCCTAAGGTTCACGGGTGTTATCTGTACAGAGCTACCGTCTAGTAAAGACTTGTGAATGGGTGTAGAGACGTCCTGACTTATCTCTAGGAGGCTATGAGATGTTTAGGAAACTTCTTGTGTTATTGATTCTAATCATGAGATATCACTAATAGTTCATTGACTTCCTAAAATCTGATTTGATTTGTCCTTTCACATGTGTGCTGCATAGAGGGCAGACTCCGGGCAGGGGTTATGCTGCATCATTAGCCCCCAAGGTCGTTGAGCAGAGCATGGATTCCATCGAGTTTTGGTAGCTAGATAGGAAGACTATGAGCATTGAGATTATGAGAGCCCTAGAGATATGGCTTGTAATCAGTTATTTGGCTGACAGTGACTATGTATGGAACTATAGGATATGTTGTTGAGGTAGGGACTCTGTAACATCGAAATCTTTATGTTAGCTATTGTCTAAAGGTTGTGTGGGCTGTGAATACATTTGACAAAGATTATACAGGCGGGAGAGGTTGTGATCGAGGTAATACTAAGCATTGATGCTCTCCGTATACTTGTATTTGATTATTGAACGGCTAGTCTGGCCTATTGGGCTTCTTGATGTGAATGAGTATGCTATACCCAGTGGGATTCTGAGTAACCCTGCTAGGGGCTAAATGTAAGCCAAAAACCTGTGACTTATATATATGATCATTTTGCTGCTTGACTACTGGAGGGGGTAGTCTGATATGAAAATTAATAGCATTTAAAGGGATGGCTGTTAGTTATATCCTACCTTGCACCTCTATGGTTATGATCATGTTATGATGATTTTATCGATATGCAGTTCTCTTGATTCCTTAGTTACTAGAGGTGCAAGATAAATGCTATGCCTGGGGGCTTAATTAGATTGTGTATCGTTGGATGGGATATTGTTGCATTACCAACTTAGCAGGAAACCACTCTACCATGGTGACTCGTTGCAATTGTTAGCTGGCTGGGATTGTGTTGTACAGATTCTTGGCTATACTTACCAGGGGGAATGTTGGTCATTGTGCTGGGTCACCTGATATTTGGGTTATGGTTCCACAATGTTATATGTATTGCTTATCCTATTGCTTGCTTGAGTATGGTTTTCGAGCTTTCTCTATCTAGGGCTACGCATTGGCATTGTGAGGGGATTTATTCTTATTAATGGGAGATCCGATGTGGTTGATTGAATTATGGTATACTTGGATTTGGTTGGGCATGACTTTACATTGGCCTATGACATATATACATATGTATCTAGCTGTTGATTATCATGCACTTGTTGTCCTTCCCTGACACTAGGTTACCTGCTATAGTCTGAGAGAGGTGATAGTTATGCTTGCTTGGGCTTTATAACTCTTGCCTTAAGGTATAATGTTACCGGATCTCTAGATAGACTAGTGAGTGGATGACTGTTCCTATGCTTCGAGTCCTGGATGAAGCCCTTCGTGCTCTGAGCTTCGATGGCCACGTCCGAATGTCTGAGGCCTGGGTAGCATGCTCCATTGTCTAAGTCACGGGTGGCCATGACTGGGATAACAAGTTAAGAAAGCCATTCTCGAGGTCCGAGCATCTGTCGATTTTACTTTGGGTCTAGAACCTTATCAGTTATTCTTTGGGCCTTGTGTCGTGGGTTCTATCGATAATATCTTTGTATGTTCACAGAGATGAGAGAAACATGCCTAGCATTCCAGGTTACGTAACAGGCACTCAGAGATCACATGTTATTTGCTAAATTTTCTAAACGTAAGTTTCGACTTGAGTTTGTGATTTTCCTGGGGCACGTGGTGTCTCAAAAGGGTATGATGGTGGATCCAGCTAAGATAGAGGCGATTCATAGACAACCTACACCTACTTTCAGTGATAAAGGGTTAGAGTTTTGTCGGGTTAGTAGGGTATGATAGATAATTTGTTGAGGATTTTGATGCCTGTCAAACTACAACACTTTTGATGCTTAAAATGTGGAATTTTGTGTGTTCTCAAAGCAATATTGGCAGATTTGATGTGTTTTTATGTTTGGTTTCAAGGATTATAGGGTTGGCACAAGTTTTGGGCTAAGTGTGCAGATTTTGTTGAGGTAGAGGTTTGACGAGACCTTTTACGGGCCGTAGAGAATTCTATAGGTCATAGATCTGGTTTTGTACAAAATTCCTGTGAAGGGCTATTTCTGAAGTTAAGTCTATGAACATGCAGACAAGCCGTATAAGAGTTTACGAGCCATAGTCTTGGTGTCGTACCCTGAGGATCGAAAAGTAGGGAGTTGTTAAAAAGTCATCCGATGAACCTTCCTATGGGCCGTAAAACGTATACTGGCCGTAGAAGGGTGTCCTAGAAGTTAGCCCAAGATTTGAAGATGCAATCCATGAAATCCCAACTACAAGTCATAAAATATTATACGGCTCGTAGAAGCTTCCGTAGAGTGTGCCGACCCAGTTATCCTATTCGATTTTGGTTTTGTATTTTAAACACTAGGTTTTTAGGTTATTTTTCATAAGGAGAACAACGTGGTAACAGTAAAGGAACGTGAGAGAATAGTCAAAACACTTGTGAAATATTATTTCTTACTTTTAATTTAATTCTATGATTCTTGTAGAAGAGGTTGGATTTCTTGTGCTTAATTCTCTTGTGTAAGTGCTCAATTATGTTATTCAAATTCATAAACCTAACGTCTACACTGATCATGAGTAGCTAAATTCACAACTAGAGTTGTGAGAACCATGAATAACTAACAAGGTAAAACTGGATAATTCGTAATTCTTGAAAAGTGTGCATGCATGTATTAATTAAGTCTCTTCATATTGAATACTTTTTAACGATCGCCAACTTTAGAACTTACCTAGTGTTACTGACTGGATCAAGGTAGTAATGAATAGGAAAAAAGATTAATTAACATGATTCCATTGATGCTTCTTTTCTAATCATCCAAACTAGGCCAAGGGGAGGTTGTATTGGAATATAGGTAAGGGTTAGGAATGTCACACTGCGAGAATGGACCAAATCACGTAGTGAAATTTGCCTCTCACCTGGACCAAAATGTTTGGTGAACTTAACTTACCACTATGCATGCTACACACTAGAAAAGAATTTAATTATCTGGTAATACTGAGTAAGGGAATCACGGAGAACACAACACCCTAGTTTTAACACTTGTCTTAGTTTAGGATTACTTTTCATAGTTGTTACAAACCCCTTCCCCCACCCCACAGGGAGATAGGTAGGTTAATCAACCCAAATTGACTTGAATTCTTCTAAGTCTACCATATTCCCTATGGGATCGACCCTAACCTCGGTTAGGTTATATATCTTGACAACGATCGCTTTAGCCTAAAAAAAAGTGTAGCTTAGGTGACATCATGATTTTCACACTGTTGGCGGGGAATTCTGTCGGACTTCTTTAATTCGAGTAGTTCAGGAATTAATCCTTATTTACCTCATTCAAGTTTTTGTTGTTTTTGTTCCATTTAAAGGTATAGGTATAGTGTATGCCCAATATGTGAAGTTGAGGTATTCCCTTGACTCAGTTTGACCCAGAGATCTAGAGGAGACTAAGAAGGATGATCCAAGATAATACAAACAATTCGATTAATGCAACTTTGAACAAAAATCGAAATGAGAATGATAATGCGAATAATGACAACCTACCTCCTCTTGAGGACATTAATCCACATCCACAGGACTTCAATGCCAAAGCTTATTAGTGGAATCAATATCGGCTGAACCCTATGGCTATGGATGTGACTGGAGCCATTGTGTTACTGCCACTATTGGATGATACAAAGTTTGTGGTTTCGAGTGGGTTGCTTCAGATTCTAAAGAATCATGGGTTGTTATGGGCCTACCATTAGAGGATCCATATAGTCATCTACATAACGTTATGTTTGTGTATAAGAGTGTAATGGGAACACAGAATCTGTCTGTGGATGTTGTGGGACTTCGTGTCTTCCCATTATCTCCAATAGGCAATGTAGAGCTATGGCTATTCTAGCTCCCACAGAGTTCGATCACCAATTGGGCTGAGTTGCAGAAGCAATTTTGGAAAGGTACTTCCCAAGATCGAAGAAGCTCAAGTTGAAAGATCAAAATCAACAATTTTGAATAACTTCCTGGTGACTCGATTAGTACCACATGGGAGCGATTCACAAAGTGCTTGAGGATTGTCCTTGACCACAAAATTATTGATAATATCATGCCCTGGACAAGAGTAGCCAAGCATGTGCTGATACTATCATAGGGGGTATGTTTTTAGATCAACCATTTGTAAGAATTGCAGAGAAAAGTGAAAAGGTGGTTAAGACGAATTATGCGTGGGGGAAAAGAGACAGGTCATTTACCAAAAGTTCATGCATTATTAGTATTGGTTCAGAGCAAGCTAAAATAAATGAGAAGATAATGCAAGATCTTGCTCGAATTCGTATTGGTATGGAGGTGATGATGAAGCAAAATTAGGAATAAGTCAATACAGTTGTTCATCAACCTCTGCGATCACCCATGTATGAGGATCCCTACTATGAGGAAGACACTAGCTTCATTGTTGGTCAGACAGGGGCTTTTCGGACCAACGCCAAAGGTCCAATCAGGACTTGCTAGGGTCAAGGAAATCAAGGTCGAAACTATAACAAAGATGGCGTGTTTAGAGATAATCGTGGTGGTTGCTATGACAGGAATAGGGGAAAGACAAAGATGCGGATTAGGGTCACAGAGATGGCTACATAAATGGTCCTTATATGCCATCACAAATCATGATACCAGTGCTAGTAGTTCCAGGGTTGAGGAGATGTTTGATCGACTGTTGAAGAAGGCTAACACATAGGAAGAGACCTTGAGGGGGATGAAATCTGACATCTCCAACATTAAACAAAAGATCGAGTCTCATTCTGTTGCTATCAAACAACTGCAACAACAGGTTCTTCAATTATCAATTCAACTCAACTAGCGTAAAAAAGGTACACTGCCTAGCAATATAGTTCAGAACCCAAAGAATGAAGAGAAGTGCATGGCGGTTACTACTCATGGTGGTAAGAGTACCATTGATCCTCCCATGCCAGTATATGATGATGTTTGAGAGGAGATAGTTGAGTTCAAGGATGTTAATACCAGAGATGATCGTGTAAAGGATGGGGTGAGTGATGCTACAGAGGTTCCATAGAAGTTGAAGCCTATTCCTAAACCTCCTCCCTCCTTTCCTCAAAGAATCAAAAAGAAGGAGGAGGAGAAAAACTACAAGCTCTTTCTCTCCATGCTGAAACAACTCTCCATCAATATCCCTCTCATGGAGGCATTAGAGAAGATGCTAGGATATGCAAAGTTTATGAAGAACTTGGTTCTAAAGAAACACACTGTGAGTTTAGAGCTCTCCCAAGAGCTTCAATATTACAGTGCAATTGCTATAAGGTCCTCAGTACAAAAGCGAGAAGATCCCAGTTATTCACCATACCCTGTACTATTGGAGATTTGGAGTTCACAAGGGCATTACGGGATCTCGGTGCCAGCATAAATCTAATTCCCTTTGCGGTCTTTAAGGAGCTAGGATTGGGAACCCCTACTCCAACAATCATGCAGTTGTTGATGGCAGATCACACGGTGAAGAAGCCTATGGTGATTCTTTATGACGTCTAAGTCAAAGTTGAGAAATTTATATTCTCTGCAGACGTTGTGATCTTAGATTGTGAAGTTGACTTCGAAGTCCCAATCATCTTAGAAAACTCCTTCCCAGCCACTAGTCGAGCACTAATGGATACGGAAGCTGGCCAAGTCAGGTTTAGATTGAATGACAAAGAAGTTGTCTTCAATATCTGTCATTTAATAAAGACGCAGATGACCTGAAGAAGGATGTTTCGGCACTTGGTGACTTTTGAGTAACTATGTTGTCCAAGTCGTGTCTCGATAATAAATCAGGTTCTATGTGGGAGGCAACCCAAGATATTTGATGTAATAATTATAGTTGTATTTTGCTTTTAGCTTTTGAACTTGTAGGCAGTTTAATTTTTCGCATTTTTGTTATAATTTGTGGGCATTGGACTATTGCATATACAATAACAATGTGTTCTGTGAAGAATAAGTATGTATATGACAAAGTCAGCAATCCTTGGCTGAAAAAGCATCAAGAAGTGTTTCTACAACTTGTTATACGGGCCGCGTATAAATCTATGACCCATACACTATCTCGTAGAACACTTCCAATAAGCAAAATGTTGTGCACTCCAGTCCACAAACCAACTTTGTGGTTGATAGATAAAACTACGGGTCGTGAATGGGGCTCATAGACCCCAGGGAAGTTTTCTATTTATTGGCTTACTGTGGAGGTCTCTATGACCAAGTCTACGAGTCATACTCAATTCTGTGACTCATAGACTGATCCGTGAAACTCAGTCCCCAAAGTTAGGGTTTGGGCATTCCACGACCATGATTACGGGCTGTAAAATCCTCTACGGCTCATAATCGGGGTCTCATAGAACCCAAGCCCATTAATTTTGGCTGACCTGATCAAACTATAATAGAAGGTCTCAAATTAATTTGACCCCATTGTTCCCCAAAATTACGTAGAGAACCCAATAACCCCATTCCCTTATTCCTCCGACCACTGACAACTGACCACACCTACTTTCTGACCAACTTTTCGGCAGCCCTAGGGTTCCCTTTGCTAAGCTTCTCTTTCAATTTCTAGCATCTTTTTTGCCCAAATTTGATAGGTTCTTGGTCCTAAACCCTTTTAAGTACCAAACTTATTCTGATTAAGTTGAAATTAATTGTCGAGTATGGTGCTTGGACTAGTTAAGTAGTGAACCCATGTTTGCTTTTGTTTGTGCTTAAAATTGAATCATCAATAGTATGTGTCAATGCTTGATTAAGTGTAGAAAGCCAGAAAATTATGTGAGTGGCCTTGTCTTTGCATTTAAATGATCTGTATGAAAACCATGTGGTCACGTATCGCTTGAATTGAACTAACTATGTGTATAAAAATTCGATGTGTGATGACATGTGTGCGTAATTTGATGTTAATTCATTCAAATGGGGTTGGGTAGCTTGAAAAAATGTGCAAAATGATATTTGATAGGGTTTATGAAAAGAAATGCATATGGGGTATCAGGTGTTTGATTTGAACCATGTAGTGGTGTGTATGTATTGCTTCAATGCTGAAATAGTTGTTAAAATTATCATTTGGGGCCGTGTTGATAGACTTGGAAACTCAGGTTGCTACTTTTTTTTACTCTACAAGGGTCTTCTACGGCCCGTGGAAATTTTGATGAGTCATAGTTGCCCTTCATATGAAAATTCAAAAACTTTAAGTTTCTAAGAACCTATTAGACGATACCTTCTATGAGCCGCAGAATATTCTATGACTTGTAGGAATGTCTCATAGATCCCTACCTATAAAAGTTTAAACATTGGAACATATCTACGACTCAATCTATGACTTGTAGATGCTTCTACGAGTCATATCTGGCCTCGTAAATGCAATTCTAATAAGCAAAAGTTTTGAACACTATTTCTATGACGGCCTTCTATGACTCATAGGTTTTACTATGACCCATAGAAGTGTCTTTATAGTCCTTTTTGTGACCAAGTCTAATTTGACTTTGCTTTTTATTTCTCGACATGTGGGGCTAACCATGTTTGCCAAATATCTGTATTTCAGGTACTATGGCCCCTGAGCCCAAATGTGATGAGATCCGAGCCATGCAGAGGAGGCTCAAGGATGAGACCTCGAGGGAGATGGATGCCCCCGAGGTTAGTGGATCACTTGAGGAGATCAGTGTCCGGCTTGATCCAGATGTTGAGAGACGTCAGACACGGGCTGTCGCTAGACTTAGGTAGATCCAGACCCAGGATATTATTGTTTGCACTCCCCAGTCTGATAAGGGAGGCAACAATAGTAGCAGCTCCATTCAAAAGACTCCATCTGGAGAGGAATCTGAGTTAGAGTCAGGATCTGGCAATGAGTTGGAGACATAGTCCTCTACCATACCACTTCAGGCATCATCATTACCTCTAGATGTTCTATCCAACTAGTGGTGTGTTGAGGGCATACGGGAGATATACATAGAGGGCATGCAATGGAATGAGAGGGCAAACTAGCTCGCTCTATTTATAAGAAGCCCTGGATCATCACTTTCGAACTAGATAGTGTCCTCGGTCTCTATGACACTATCATTAGATATGGGTTCTAGTAGTTTGCCAAAGCATCGAAGAAGTATTCCCCTACCATGGTTCGAGAGTTCTATACCTCCTACACCACCACAGTACTCATCACTCTTCCAAAAGGGAAGAAACCCCTTGCTCAGACCAAACTGGCACACACTAGATTGAGGGGCTGACGGGTGGATATTTTTGAGATAACCATTCACCGTAAATTGTTCGGGCTTGAGTTCCTAGCCCTCAGATCCACCGCAGGGTATGATCATTGAATTGGACAAACTAAGGACAAGGCCCTAATGAGAGACCAGAGCCACAGGGCCAGTTTGATGAGACGGGTGGTAGCACAGATTGTAGAGCAGGGCCTAGACCCTTCATGGATAGCCACTTATTCTGAGGCCATTATGAAGGCCTTCTTTAATTTCCCCGCCAAATTTTGGTGGGCCGTTGTGAGGTCACGGATCCGGCCAATGCTTGCAGACAATACCTTGACTCTAGACTGTGCCATTTTGGTTACCAGCATCTTGGCTATCTATGAGATTGATTAGGCCAGCCTCGTTGCAGAGCAGATCCACGAGGTGGCCTAGAAGAGGTCTACCTCCATCCCTTTTCCTTGCTTGATATATGGATTTTGTATAGAGTCGGGGATAGAGAGTCTACATCATCGAGACTCACTGATTGAGGTCCAATGTACTTTGGCTGCTAGCCTGATTAAAGTTGAGGATGATCTGGTGGCACTTTGGTGAGCACTACACCAGCCAACTCAGATGCCCGAGATGTTCGTAACAGAGCCACCTTCTGAGACTCTACCCACCACCACTACTGCTACTACTACCAAGTAGAGTCCCCCACAGACTGATACTGATGTGGAGAGGGGGCCCACTACTATTACTCCTGCCCCATAGGACATTCCTACATAGATAATACCTGCTGACATAATCTATTGTCAGCGACGTCTATTCAGGCCATGGCATAGTGAATGGCCCACACTGAGTCCCAGTTGACTCAGTTGCTTCAACAGATCAGGCCCTAGGTCTGCTGGGCTGTTACAGAGTCCAAGGGACATATGCAGGCATTCAGGGTCACTATTACTCAGGACCGACTTACAGTTTTGGATGCCTGCATAGATGTTTTTGAGTTGCGGGTCCGATAGAGCCGAAGCATAGTATAACCAACAGACATTACAACCCTATAGACAAAGATCCAATAGGTCTGGGTCTACATGATAGCAGCTTTGAATGTACAATTAGCATTCCTATAAATTGTACCTTAGGTGTTGGTGGTGGACTTGTTTGCTCCTAAGGAGCCATCACAGACTGATCTCGGGAAAAGGCCCCACACTGATGTTGATCTAGATATAGTAAGGCTACAGGCGGGGCTGATAGAGGAGCAGGAACTTGAGATTGTCATTATGCGATTGAGGCAGGATAACGAGATGAGGCAAGCTCGAGAGTTTGAGAAAGTGGGGTGCTAGCTCCTCCGGACATGCTTTTACCACTGAGGAGGTTGTCACAGCCCGACCCCGGGGCCGCGACTAGTGCCGATTAGGCACTATTATTGATACAAACCCACATGACGACATAAACAACTCTACAGAAAATCCGGCAGAGTTTCCTCTGTTTTATTGACTAACCCACCTGCAAGGAAACTCAGCCAGCCAGAAGCA
>JAOTQR010072683.1:0-13193 GCA_025774065.1 Solanum ossicruentum | reverse complement strand
GTGTGTGTGTGTGTGTGTGTGTGTGTGTGTGTGTGTGTGTGTGTGTGTGTGTGTGAGAGTATATATATATACTTGTTTACTTTGAGGACAAAGCATCTTGTTTTGGTGGGGTGTGGGAAGTTATGGATTAGGGTGAAGTCTGATTAGCCTTGAGGCCATAATATCCCCTATTTTTTATCCCAAGGTTTTCTTAATGTGTTTCTTTTTTCTTATGGATGTTTTAATTTCTGATGAACTTTCATGTTTAGGTAGTGTAGATAATTTGTAGATACATAGTGATTATTATCGTTTGGTATGTGCATAATCTTGATTGGTTTTATGAATGTTTTGAAAATTGGGTACCCTCAAAATTTTTGAGATTGTTAGTTGCTATTGCAATCTAGCATATGATCATTTGGCAATGTTTATTCTGATAAAGAGCAAGCAAGTTGAAGCTTGAAGCATGACCTGTGAGTCCATGATGATTTTATATGCGATGCCATGTGTGTGAGCATATTTTGCTATATTCTTATACTGTGTACTGACTCAGAACTTGCCTTGTTACTCTAAGACTAGACTGGAGATGTGGTTAATTGAGAAAGGATCTTAGGTCTTTGTTCTTTTAGTGAGCTCACTTTTGTCTAAATGACTTAACAATGTGATAGTTGATCCCTTGTTCCAAATGTTTGAGCTTTACATGTACATTTTCTTTCTTGACACCTAGTTAGCTCAACTTTGTTTCATGAAATACCTTGATATTGGCCCTAGTCTATCCTTGAACATGTGAACCTTGATTGAGACAAAAAAGCCTAAGTTGAGGGTGGCTATCAAAAATGGCCCTGATTTAGGGAATAGATATTACGTACTTCACCTCAGGCTAAAACATTAAGTTGAGGGTGGCCTTTATTGTAGTAAAGTAATGAAAATGGGGTGGTTAGTTGGGAGAGAAGGAAAGAAGAAAAGAATCATGTGCCGGGTGAGAGAAAAAGAAAAGAAAAACTGTCTTGGATTGAAAATAATAGCAAAATGAGTTCGAAAAAATGAGGCACAACTGGAAAAGGAAAAGAAAACACCTGGTGTTGACACCCAATTTTAGACCTCCCACAATATAAATTAATTATCGATCTTCTTCAATGTTTTAAATTTGAAATAATTATTTTTGAAAATTTAAAAAAAATATTTTAAGTTATTTTGGCGTTAATCTTTTAATTGCTAATGTATGGTTTACGTATATTATAATTACGTATTTTAATTGTTACTTGTCATATTTATTCCAAAAAAAAAAAAAAACTCCAAAAGATTTTATTTTGTTTTTGTTTTTATCCTAGTGTTATTATAAATTATTTTTGAGTTAATTATTTCATTTTTAATTTTTAAGAAGCTTTTTGATAAACTTATGTTGATTCGTCTTGTGGTCGAATTAATCAACTAATCCAATTTGACTACTGTTTAAATCCTAATATGACTGATTATAATATTTAAATGGCCAAATCTCAAATTCAATTCCCACCCTAAACTAGTTTTAGTATATTCTTTTTTAGACCAATTGGTCCATTGTGGACCGAATTTGGCCCAAACCAATTAAAAAAAAAAAAATAACAACCTAGCCCATATTCATTTTGAAACAAAAAATCAACCTAGATGCACCCATATCACAAATTCACGTGACTTTGCCCCTTTATTTCAACCTGCGAACAAACCCACACGATTTTTCCCTTTTCTTTTAAACCCCCTTTTTGCTTTATTTTCTTTCCCTTCCACGTTATGTCCCCTTTTCTTCTTTTTCAACAAAATATAACACGCCCCTCCTTTTTTTCTCCGCTTTTCATACTCCCTTTCTCTTCTTCCGCTTACTTTCTAGACTAACGACAACAAAATCAACGGGAACCAGTGGCAAAACCGCACCAAAGTTCAAAAATCCACAGTAACCATACAATCCCAACATGTCTCCTCAGCGTTCAAATTTTCAGTTTCCAGTTTCCCCCCAAAACAACCTCCAATTTTTCCTACAAATCACCTCCAATTCACTGTGAAAAGGAGGAGATCTTCTTTGGTCGACTTCCCTCTCAAAGACAAAGCTTTGTACTACTCTTTTTAAGTTCCAGAATTGCAAGTCAAAAATTAAAGTTTCATTCTTCTAGTTTTCAAGTTTGTAGTAGCCAAGGTGGATGACTCTTGTCGAGATCGTCGGTTCAATTCACTGCTGCAAGAAAGGTAACATCTTCATTCTTATCTCTTATTTTCGTTTTCAAATTATGCGTGCTCTGTTTTGGTTTTTTTTCTGAGCCATTATTATTTTAGATCTTCAGTTGTTGTTGGATTATGCGTGCATTGTGTTGGAATATCCTTAATCTTGTTGAGTAGTTTTTTTAGACTCTGCTATCTCGTTGAATGTGCCTTTATTTATTTTATTCCTATATTAATGTTATTATCCCTTTACAAGTGTGGAGTTGATCTTAAGTTCAACGTTAGCTGTTGTTTGTCACTGCTGATTTCTCGTCTATCATGTTAAAATCCTTTCGTCAAATTTGTTGTGGTTTTGGTTTTCTTATTTAATTCACTATCTAAACTCACGGGCTGTTTATACTCATCTTGGTTTGATTGACATGCTTGGTTCATTCTTTGTTTCCTTTACTTAGATTTGCCGAATAGATCAACTCCAACACTTTGTTCCTAGGAGACTTTCTAGTAAATAATGACGTATATGTTAAATGCACTTCTATTTTTATCCTATTTTTATTAAAGTCGAGTTTGTTTGCATCAAAAATATTACCATAAGTTTCGTGTTTGGGTTATCCTAATAAGTATTGTTCACACCTAATTGCACAAAGTGAGTTTCTTTTCTTCTTTAAGATAAGTACCTTGTGATCCCAAATATCTCTTGTTTAGTCAGAACGTTAGCTGTAGCAGATTAGTTTAATCATTGATATGTTTTGAGTCCATGTTGCTGTTAGGATAGAAAGGCTACTATTGTGAGTTTGTGAAGTTAATGTTCTTTAGAATTTATATTTCAAGTTTTGTTGGGTTTCTCTTTTGACAATGTTGTTGGCAATGTTTATAACCCAGTTGCCATATAGCTTTGGAAAATTGCTTCTTTTAATTCCAAATCTTTTTAGTTATGTGATTGGGTTGAGGTAGTGTTTATCTTTTTATTTATTTTCTCTTTATATTCCATGTCAACTTGTCATCTCACGGAAGAAAATATTTGTGCCCCTTTCTCTATTGAATTTTCTTTCATGTATTAAATATGCAATTGCTAAGATTATTACATGGTTGACTTCTTTAACTAATCTGCACATTCCTAAAATGATTCAAATTTTTCGTCATAGGATAAATACTAATTTTTACTCTTTCTTTACTTGCATGAACACTTTGGGAGCAAAATAATGGAGTCTCAATTTGGGACTCTCGCAATAATAGAGTCTCATGACTCGATGCCATCATACCCTCACATGGAGTCAACATGTTAGACTATCTCGAATAGCAAGCCAAACAAAGGGACATTGCTTGGAGTCATCCATGGCTACTCACGTTTGCATTATTTATTTGCTTCTTTATTTTCTTTAAAATATAAACTTGCTTGTGTTACTTAAATATGTTATCATTTTTTATCCATATAGCTAACACTAATATAAATTTTTGAGTTTGGACACCTCTAGTTAGAAATAGATCTTGGTTGTAACATTAACCTTTGTTATGTTTTCTAAAAAGGGATCAATATTTTATTTTAAGAATAAGCTTCTCATCGAATAATATTTTTAAGCCTATATTATAATTTTCATTACAAAAAAAAATTATTATATTTGTTGTTATTGTTGTTGTTGTTGTTTCTTTAAAATAAAAAAGTGTTCGCGCCTTACTTTTAAAAAAAAAATTACAAAAGATTGTCCATTATTTTTTTCAAAAGAAAAGGAAAATGTAAGTCATTCCATCTCAAATGCAAAAGAGTTTTGAATTTTATTTTAAAACCTTTTCTTATTCAATTACTTGGATTTTAAACTTTTCATAGCATTTTGAAATTTTAAGTAAATTAACCATTTTTCTAAAGCCATTGTCATTTTACTTCTAGTCAAAAAGATTTTTTTTAAGTTTAAAGCATGTTATTGTTTTGATTAATTAACCTAAGTTTAGCCGGTTAACCATTTTTAACGAATTTTAAAGGATGCCTTACATCTTCCCTTTAGGATAATTAGAACTCTTATCCAGAATCACATAGGTTAAGTAGATCATTATTCAGAGTTAATTTAGCTTCACTTTAGCAAGAATAGGTATCCTAATTTACCTTTAAAATAATTAGGTGGCAACTCCTTTAATTAATTTAGGAATCACCAATATGGCCTTGAGTTAAAATGAGGTATAACAGCTTGGCGACTCCACTGGGGATTTTAGGTTCTAAACCATAACAAACTTAGATTAACAGTTAAGTTTTTTGTCTTATTTTAATTGTTTGCTTTACGTTAATTGTTTAATTGTTATTTGTTATGTTATTCGATATAAACTGCTTATTTATTGTTATTTTATGTAATTGTTCTTTATATAAACTGTCATTCCGCTCATCTTTTCTTCAATTTTGGAAAGAGTCACTGCATGCTCCATCAGTTTCAAATCGAATCTTTAGGACACGATTATTCTTAATTGAGCCTTTCAAAAACCAAAAAAAAAAATATGAATTTTTTATTCAAATCACATAATTTGTAATCAAATTTTATCAATTTGGTCATTCTTTTAGAATCTCCCATTCTTCAAATTTTGGACTAATTTGTTTATGCAAAGTAAATGTTATTACTTTAATTAATTATTATGATTAATGGACTAACGCTTTTACTTCTTGAGTTATTCTTTTCTTTTGTCACGACCCAAGCCTGGGGCCTGATGTGACAGGCGAATGGGGAACCTGAAGGAACCCTAAACAAGCCTTGTAGCATATCATTACATATCCTTCGTCGCAGAAGCAATGCAAAAACTGAAAGAAACATAAATAAGGGGAATTGGGACTATGGAAGAGACTCGTATTTAAATAGCTTGAATATTATAAGTAAATCAAAGCTTAAGCATAATGCATAACTTACCCAACAACACCTCTAACATAGGACTTAACGGGGGCTAAGACAAGCAACTGGGCTCACTCTCACAGTAAAAGTATACCAAAAAGAAGGATAGTCTTTAATACATGGCTTAAGAACGTAGATATTTCCCTCGCATATGAGGACTCACCAACTAGCGTGAATGGATACCACTAGCCACTTAGAGGAGGATGATAACCAAATGAAGCTTCGATTCCTATATGGTAACATCATGTAGGCAAAGAGTATGCATTAGTACGTTGAATGTACTAAGTATATAGGATGTAAATACAACAAGAGCTAGGCATCATAATCAAAATGCATAACTGTCACACCCAAAGTCCCATTAAGGCGGACTGACACACATTGCCAATAAGGTCCGGGAGAACCAACCTATATCTATGCACTTTCTATACATATTATGAGGGATTTCTACATTCAACATGCCTTTAAGAAAGTAGACAGTAATAACAAACCAAAAGGAAATGCATATGGCTAGGCCGTTGGGGCCACGGTGTCTAAAGTATGAGACATGATCACACTTTAATTTACGTAGTCTACAAAGCCTCTAGATAAGGAAAAGTATCTCATAAGGGTCGGGACAGACCCCACCTCGGCTAACTATATAATACAAACAAGATATAAGCTCTAGACACACAAAGCTCTGAAGCAACCTGCAGCTCGATAACAGTAGCTGGATATCCTATACTCCTACTGCGAAGATCTACTAGCATTTATACCTGCAACATGAAATGCAGGTCCCTCGTAAGGGACGTTAGTACGAGATAATGTACTAAATATGTAAGGCAGGAAATACTGTATATGAAGTAACAACTCAAATGAAATTATGCGCTGATGTAGGATAAGAGACCACCCATTAGTTATATTATGGGATCATATACTTTATGTTTCTTTTTATTACTTTACCTTTACTGTATAATCTGTGTACAACATGTAATACAAATGACCAGCTAATCAGTGATAAATCTATATCGAGATCGGCCCTGGCTAGGCTTTTCCTTTAACCCCTTGGGCTACCCTCGTGATAGGATCGACCCTGGATAGGTGATTCTTCCACCCCTCGGGTTACTACCACCCATCAATAAGCAATATATTTTATCTTTCAATTACCTTTGAGATGATTCTTTTGGTGGTCATAATATTGGAGCTGTATGACTATAGATATAACATATGACACGTAAATAATCACAAAAGATAACACCATAATGAAAGAAGTAAGTTACACAAATAATTAAATGCATTGGAGGTAGAACAACACATGAACTTTATTTAGTAGAACAAACTCGTGTATCTTGGTATCCAAGTCTGTATGCAGATTTAAAAGTAACTATGTGTGGGAGCACATGAACATGTGAAAGAGTGGAGACATGGTTAATAGTTGTGTCGGAGTTGGTAAGTGCCTTTATGTGCCAAGGAGGGATCTATTGTTTCATGCCAAATAATATGAAATCAAGTAGCCTTATATACCTCACTGTACAACCTCGCTATTACCTTGAGATAATCTTCCCTTCCTCCAAATATTTATCTACAACATAGTAGGTGATAAAACTAGCATTAGTAGTCAATAGACACATCTTGGCAGCCTAATCTCATAAAAATAAAACATACAAGCAGCAAGCATATAATTGTAAAACCCGAGCATATTCTTTCAACCTTTCCGCCTCTAATCATATCTTCTAATACACATTCTCATATACATATAATGTGCAGCCTGTTTTAGTGCCATAACAGTCTTACAACAGTCCACAAAATACAACACATAACAATTTTACACAACATACAAATAGGCAGCATAATGTTATATCCCTTCGCTACATTTCGACGTCAACAATCCTGAACCTACTTCAACTTTACCCAAACTGTATCCAACATTTTTTACAAATAAAACTAGTATTATAATAGTATGTAATAGTCCCAAATTAGGTAAAGGTCGTGAAACAACAATTTCCAATTATCAGCTCACAAGTTTCTTTTACGAGTACAATTAATATATCCTACAATAAGTCATCTTTGCGGACTGTAAAAGTGGTGAAGAAGCCTGGTCACATTACTATCAAACCAAATTTTGTTAAATACATAAGTCTTACTTCATAATACAACTAACCAAGAAGAGAAAAGCCTTTTAATTAACATGAAAAGTGTACCACAATCCTTAGGATACATGCTATCCAAAAATTCCAGCACATGTATAGTTAGCTTATTTCTTTGGTTTTTATAAAAAAACCATACTAAGTGCATAAGTAGATTTACTTACCTTTAAACTCAATGTTTAGAGCTTCTTTAGGAATCCTTATAAGGTTGTGAGGCCTGTTTTTCACACTTTGAAAGAGGGCAAAGAATAACCAAGAAAGCAGATTTTGTTTTTGTCCAAGTTGAAGTGATTTTAGGGGGTTATCTTTACCCCTTTTTAAAAGACCCTTGGCCGACTTACTTTTGATTTCTTAGTCTTAATATATTAAGTTGATGATGTAGCTTCTTGCTCCTTTCACTTGGGCCTTAAAGGGCTCCAATTTGATGGGCCTTTGCTGCCCATTTTTTTCCTTTTCTCGTAGTTAGTGTTGGGCCCAAATTATCAAAGAAATTGTGATGTCTTTTGGGCTCTTTTAATATCCTTTTTGGGCTGAAAATATAGTCCATTTATGATGCTAAAATATATACTAAAGTTACACCCTTAACACAGACTTTATTCATAATCGGACTTGGACAAATTTGACGTCGGGCCTCGTCTCTGTTTAGCTAGCAAATTTAAGCTAAGCAAGCAGGTGACTCACCTGCTAGCTTCCTAAGTCCTGCAAGCACCTCAATTCTCTCACTTTGTTTAGGGCTGTGATCTCCTTAATTTGACACAAAACATGTATACATTCAACCTTCTTAAGCGTTAAACGCACATATCGCCCTATAATATGAGATTCAAGCACTTTTAAAAATGGGTGCTAATTTAACCAAACCATATCATATTTCATTTGTATAGTACTAGTATTGTAAGATGTGGGGTATTACGATAACTATAGGCAATAGGCATAATATAACAATATTGCATGTATGATCAATGCTTAAGTAAAACATGCTTAAGTAACTCATGCTTATATAGGATAGCATATGTGTAGAAAGGACCACGCTAGATTTCCAAAGTACAAACCCCTTGGTAGGTTGGTGATAATGTCGCCTCATCACCTAGGTGCCAAGGTACAAACCCCTTGATAGGTTACCAAGGTACAAACCCCTCGATAGGTTAGTGGTGATGCCACCTCATCACCCTGGTGCCAAGGTACAAACCCCTTGATAGGTTACCAAGGTACAAACCCCTTGATAGGTTAGTGATGAGGCCGCCGCATCACCCTGTGCCAAGGTACAAACCCCTTGATAGGTTAGAGTATGGTCACACCCTACCTCCCATGGTGATTAAAGCATACCCCTTAATTGTCTATGGTCAATCCAACACTATATATAGAGACATCATATGCATACTTTCCTTTTATCATCATCATAACATCATATACATACTCTTCTTTCATCATCATAACATCATTCATAACATAAGACATGCTTTGGACCTTCAATTCCTCAATATACCTTAACTGGATATTTTATCAAGTACCTTGGGGTATGTAATGGGGGTAAAAGAGCATGCAATTTAAAGATGAAATCATGCAAGAAAATTAGTGGTAAAACCTTTAATCAACACCTTGCAATACCCCCAAGACATTCACATCAAAACCAACAATAGATCCAAGATATATAGCTCACAACATAGCAAAATAGTCACAACTTTACATAGCTTTAACATAGTTCATAGACATGTTTATACTAGTAAATCCATTTGTAAACTCAACTTTAAGTCATGCAATTTAGGAAAAGGAAGCTTAGATATCATGGAGGAAAGGAACCCATGGAAGAAACCCACATACCTTAGGTCTAGAGTTGCTTGGAATTGAGATTGGGAAGAATAAAGCTTGGAAATGATCTTTGAATCCAATCTTATTCTTGGGTTTCCTTGAAGTTGAATTGGGGCTTGATGGAGGCTTTTGAGAAAATTGAGAGTATATTTGAGATGAGAGTAATGAGTTTGATCCTTTAGAAATGTTGTTTAGGTCTTTTAGGAAGGTTAAGATAGCATTGGAACTCTAAAAAGGTCAATAGAATAATTAAAATATACAAAAAACGTCATTAGTGAACGGATGAAAAAATTAGCAAAGTGCCATCTCAGTGGAGACTTCACTGGCTGTGTGGCACTCCATGGGTCGTGTGGAGTGCCCGTGAGACAAGACTTAGACAGAAAAATGGAATTGGGACACTTGAGAAAAAGTTAGCATCAACGTCAATTTGACAGCCACTTTCGCGGACCATGTAGTGTTACACGGACCATTTACTGATCCGTCCCACCTCATTTAGACAAGCAAATGTTGCTGGCCACCAGACACTCAGGTTCCACAGCCTGTACCCCTTCACACGAGCCGTACAAGGCAGTTGTGGCCCATACCTTAGCTTCCAATGCCACCCACGCCTGCCTCAATGACCAGTGGTGATACACAAGACCCATACCACTAGTCATGGACCAAGACATAGCCTTATCATACCATTTTCCAGCCCCAAACATTTCCCATGACCCTTACAAGGCCACACTGCCCATATGGGTGCCCGTGGGGCTTTACTACATGGTAGGGTCTCATGAAAATAGTCATAACTCCTTCATCCGATATCAGAATGAGGTAAAACCAAGTCCATTGTGAAGCTATCTCAAAGTGCTTTCATTTGACATATCGTGGGCCACCTAGTTCCAAATGTGCCAAGAATTATGTTAATTTAAATTTGACTCTTGTATGAACCATCACCCAAAACTCAACTCTTAGAGAAGTCTTGGACTCGTTAGGTACTAGGAGTCTCCCATGAACCCAATACAACCCAAACCTAACCAAATGAGGCTTAAAACATGGATACATAAGAGCATAGAGTTATGGGGTGTCACAATTTTTAATATTCGCTGGCAGAGCATTCATATTATACGCGGTTTAAGGTCAAGAAAATTTCTACATACTTATCACTTCTTATTTGAAATTACGTTTGACCTGATTCCTGCCTTAACAGGATATTTAGGCGCCATACTGGCTCGTTCGTACTCCCTATAAGATTTTCATTCCTCTTTATAATAAAAATTAGGGAAGAATTTTTAGAGGATCTGAAATTCCTTTCTTTGAAGAAGATTTTCTCCAAAAAGTCAGAGTTAGAGTCACACTAAAGTTGCAACTGAGGTAAATTTTTTGAGGCTCTCTCATAAAAACGATCAAGAACTATTAGAAAGCTAAGGCTCCTTCTATGTTCTAAACTAGGGCAGAATTTTTGAGGAGGACCCTCAAAAAATACTGGCCAATCCGCATTTTAAGATGTGTTCAGAGTGTAAATCATAAGGCAGACAAGCATCAAAACGGCAAGGCAAAACCAATATGGATTAGTCTCTTAAAACTAAGAATTTTTCTTTGGATGCAGGAAACATAAAGTCACAAGACATTGTTGGACCCATAGTGGACCGGTTATGATTCAGAGAACTTTTACTTTTACTCATTACTCTATTTATTCCCTAAATTTCTTCCTATTACTCTATTATGCTTTACAATGCATTTTTCTTACTGTTACGAATAAGATAGCCTAACACAATGACCAAGATTACGAGATTTCACCAGAACCAATATAAGCTGAACAACTCTCCATCTTTCAACTTATCTTCTGTTATGTATTTTCTTTTGATAAAATAATTTTATTTTTCAACTCCAAAGGTATCATCGCTACAATTGAAGGCAATTTTTAAAAGACCATCTCAAATTTTGAAGAATCAAGCCAGATATTCATGAGAGAAGGACACAAAATAACTTCCTTCCACTCAAATGGATATACAAATTGTGGAGATAATGGAATATGTTGCTACCTTTAAAGGAAAATGTGAATAAATATTTGACACATGTTCAAATTATAATGGAGGATGATTCTCAAGTGTAGATTATGAGTTTGAATTCACTAACCTTATCATTATCTTATACATATTCATTTTATTCAAATTATCTAACAAATTTCTTAGTATATCGTATGCATAAGGCAATAGGATATTCGTGGATCTGATCGTGGCTCCTTCAAGTGGACATAGTTCAATTCTTCTCTAGCTTTTCTAATGAACGTGGACACTATATTTGTTTTATCTTGCTTTTAGTGTGAACGTTGCTTTTAGGGTGGACGTTTTCAACTCTCCATCAAATTTTGAACAAGCGCATATACATGAATTCATCATCTCAACAAAGGGCTGTGAGCATATTTTTCCTCAGCTATTTATGAATTTTTATTATTAACGCTTATTTTAGCTTATGGGATTTTCTAACGATTTGTGGACATATATGATTATGAATCTAATTGAATATAAATGTGGTCACATAATATGAATTTACTTTCCCTCATAAGAGGATGTGGACGTGGATTTATTTTTGCATTATAATCTTGTGGACGTGGATTTAAATTTTGATACTGTGGACGTGGATTTATTTTTGGATTATCATCTTGTGGAAGTGGATTTAAATTTTTACACTGTGGACATGGATTTATATTTTGCATTATCATCTGGTGCAAGTGGATTTAAATTTTTACACTGTGGATGTAGATTTATTTTTGCATCATCTTGTGAAAGTGGATTTATTTTTTGCATTATCACCTTGTGAAACTGGATTTAAATTTTTGAACTGTAGAAGTGGATTTATTTTTGCATTATCATCTAGTGAAAGTTGATTTTTTAAATTTTTGTACTGTGGATGTGGATTTATTTTTGCAGGTGGATTTAAATTTTCGTACTGTGGAAGTGAATTTGTTTTTGCATTATGATCTTGTGGAAGTGGATTTAAATTTTCATACTGTGAACGTGAATTTATTTTTCATATTATGATCTTGTGGAAGTGGATTTAATTTTTGCACTGTGGATATGGATGTATTATTTGCATTATGATCTTGTGGAAGTGAATTTAAATTTTCCCACTGTGGACGTGGATTTATTTTTTTGCATTGTGATCTTTTGGAAGTGGATTTAAATTTTTGCACTATGGACGTGGATTTATTTTTCGCATTATGATCTTGTGGAAGTGGATTTACATTTTTGCACTGTAGACGTGGATTTTTTTTTTGTATTATGATCTTTTGGAAGTGGATTTAAATTTATGCACTATGAACGTAGATTTATTTATTTATTTATTACATTATAATTTTGTAGAAGTGGTTTTAAATTTTTGCACAGTGGATGTTGATTTGCATCATGAGTTTTTGTGGACATCATTGTGCCTCAAGCTCTTTCTAAATGGATGCACATGTGGATTTAACCTTGGTTAAAGTGTACATAAAAGTGGATCTAATTTTCTCTGAGCCATTACCAAATTAGAAATTCAATTTATATTTAAACATTAATGTGGAACCAAATTTTTCTACAAGGACGACAAGCAAGTGTAAATTTTCTTTATTTCATCTTTCTTTTATATATATTTTGTTGCTATTGATGATTGTTTTTAGTTTGCGGCACCTTGGAAGTTGACAAGATCGAAGTTATCATTACACATCAACTCGTGGACCTTATTTTTAGCAGCGAACTGGGACATAGTTTGAAGAGGAATGCTAAACTCTTTGGATGCGAGCTGAGAAGTGACTTCCACCACATTCTAACCACATGGTGCTCATCTAGAAAGACTATGATGGTGCAAAACAAATTCAAGAAAGTCCTAGAATACTTGTAACCGGTTAGCTAAGCCTATAAATATTTATGTATATAGCTAATATGTAGTAGAAGATAAGAGAGCTGAAGCTCTAAAGAGAATTAAAAAAGAAAAAGTTTTTTTTTTAAAAAAAAAAAAAAGACAGTAGAAGTGTTGCAGCACTAATTGAGAAAAGAAAAGATTTGAGAGTTTATCTTCTAAACAAGTGAGTTCTAATATTTGTGTTGTAATATTTTGTTCCTTGTATAATAGAATACTACTTTTGGTCCACTACCCTTCCAACAAGTGGTATCAAAAGCCTAGTTCGTGTAAGCATCACGATGTCAAATATGTTCCAGCTACAAGTCCCTAAATTGACAAAGTCAAATTATGGGAATTGGAGCACCCAGATGCAAGT
>JAOTQR010072672.1:0-13193 GCA_025774065.1 Solanum ossicruentum | reverse complement strand
GTCAAAATCCAGCACATTTGATGTCTAAAACAAGGGCTTTTACAAGTTCTTAATGTGACTTTTATGGTTTTTATGTGTTTTTGTGTTTGTTTTTTTAGAAAATACAGGTTATCCTGAATTTGGGGAAAACTAGAAATTTTATTTAAATTAATTATCTATGAGACTCACTACAGGTAGTCCAAGCTATGAGTCGTAGGAGCTGATCATAGTGATTAATAGCTTCCGAATATAAAAATCTAAGAAATTGAAGGCATCCATACGAGCCCTAGGTACGAGTCATGAACCAGACCATGACTTGTAGTATGGATCGTAGCAGCTAAATCCAAAATGCCAAGTGCTGAATACGAAAGCCTGACTACGACTCGTAGGTCACCCTACAAGTTGTTCTATGAATTGTAACTACTGTCGACCAAACTTTTCTTATTTATTTTCAGGTCATTTTTGTAAATAGTATAAATAGTTTAAGTTAGGGTTTTAAAAGAGAGAACTACTATTTAGATCAGAGAGAGAGAGAGATTCTAGAGAATATCGTCACGTCCTAAGCCTAGGGCCTAGACGTGACCGGTGAGTGGGGAATCTGAAGGGACCCCAAATAAGCCTTATAGCATATTATTACACATCCTTGGTCGCGAAAGCAATATAAAACATCATAAGAGAACATGAACAAGGGGAAATGGGACTAAGGGAGAAAGAGAGAATAATACATAAACAACATAGAGGACTCAAAGCTCATATATAAGTAGTCAACATGTCCAACAAATACCTCTAAATACATAGATGGAGCGGGGGCCAAGACAAAGTGACCGGGCTCACCCTCATAGTCAAATAGAACATAAGATAGTTTCTCAATACATAGATAAAAGGGAAATATAAACCAAAGTCCCTGGAATGGAGGATACACCAACAAGCTTGGAATAGCACTGCCTAGCCACATGAAAGAGGATGATCAACTTAGGCACTGGTAACTACATGGTGATATCATGTAGGCAAGTGTATGCATTAGTACGTTTGTGTACTTAAGTATGTGTGATGCAATGCAATAAGAGACAAACTTCATAATCAACATGCATAACTATAGGCAATCAACATAATACAACAATATTTCATGTATGATCAAAGCATAAGTAAAATATGCTTAGGTAAATCATGCTCATATAGAATATCATATGTGAGGATAATACCAAGATAACTTTTTAAGGTATGAACCCCTTGGTAGGTTGGTGATGTTGCCACCTCATCACCTCGGTGGAGATGAGTTTAAACCCTCATTCTAGGTTAGTGATGATGCCTCGCCGTCACCCTTGTGGAGATGCATTTTAAGACTCATTATAGGTTAGTGACCACAACACCCCATCACCCTGGTGGAGATGAGTGTTTTCCCTCATTCTAGGTTACCCCGGCTCTTGTCCCCCCAGATTGGGCATGGTCTATGCAACACTTTATATAGGATTCATCATAGCTCTAATGTAATACCTTATGTAGGAGTAATCATGTACATAAGCTTATTTCATCCTCATAACATCATTCATATTATATCTCATGCTTTGTACCTTCAATTCCTCAAGAAAACATAACCGGACATTTTATCAAACACCTTGGGGGTGTGTAATAGGGGTAAAAGAGTGTGCAATTTGGAGATGAAATCATGTAGGAAAATCAGTGGTAAAACCTTTAATCAACACTTTGTAACACCCCCAAGACATTCATATCAAAACCCCTCATCAAAACCAACACTAGATCCAAGATTTGAAGCTCAAAATATGCTTAAACAACCATATATTCATGTATTAAAATCACAGTGTAGTAAATTTCTCAATATTCAAGACCCACATGTAAAATCAATTTTAAATCATGCATTATTGAGAAAAAGAGGGTTTAGGCACCATGGATGAAAGGAACCAATGGTTCAACACCACATACCTTAGCTTTTCTGAAGTTCTTGAAGAAGACTTTAATGGAAATTTGAAGCTTCGGTGAGATCCTTGAAGAAATCCTTGAGATACCTTCAGTTTTGGACTCGAATTTAGGGTTAGAAATGAGTCTAAGTGTTTGGAGAAATATTGGGGAACATTTTTAGGTGATATGAAGGTGAAATAATGCTAGTATAGGGGAAAATACTTTTGGGAAAACTTAGGTCCAACACTTAGGAAAATCTGGGCGAACTAGGAAAAGATAGTGTAGGAAAAGCACCTCTCCATATCGCGGAGATATTGTGGACCGCTTTTGGAAATTGCAACAAGTGAAAATTTCATAATTCGATTCCTTTGCATTAAATTCAAGGTTAGACCCTTTTCATCCTAATTTGGACCCCCTAAACAAGAATATAAAGTCATATTTCCAAAATTCCAAATGAATTTTTAGATATACGGAAAATAAGATTCTGGGAACTTCCGAGGCACGTTTTGGAGGACTTTTTGGGGCACTTCAATATATCCCCTTTGGGAACATTTGTCCCCAAATATAGAAGGTACATACAATACAAGAATAACCATGAACAAATCAGCCCCAACTTTAATGCAACTTTACATTTTAAACATCACTTTCAATTCCATTATAAGTGTGAAATCATCATAAATTGTCAACTTAAACATGAATGCACATGAATGACATAGGGGCTGAAATGAAAGACTTGAAGTCACATAGGGGACTTAAAATTACTACATTAGGCTTGAGTGGAGTGGAAGAGATAAGGATACCGCTTTTGCATGTCCGCTTCGGCTTCCCAAGTAGCACTTTCGACTTGTTGGTTCCTCCAAAGGACCTTAATAGATGCTACCTCTTTGTTCTTCAATCTCTACTTGCCTATCCAAGATCTGAATTGGAACCTCCTCATAAGTTACGTTATCCTCAGCATCACCCACAACATCAATAGGGACAATGACACTAGGATTACCCACTTTAACTTGTAGGATACCTTGACAACCCTCTTTATCACCTCATAAGGACCAAAATACCTTGGACTCAACTTCCCCTTTTCCCCAAACCAGACCACACCTTTCATTGGAGAAACCTTCGAATAAACCCAATTACCCACTTGGAATTCTAAGTCTCTTAATCTCACATCGGCATAGGATTTTTGATGACTTTTGTCTGTCCTCAAACTTTCCCTAATCATCTTAACCTTCTCAAGAGCATCCATAATTAGATTCAGCCCCAACAAAGCCACCTATCCAACCTCAAACCAACCTACTATTGATCTACAATGTCTCCTATAAAAAGCCTCAAAAGGAGTCATACCAATGCTAGAGTGGTAGCTATTGTTGTAGGCAAACTCAATCAATGGAAGATGGTCATCCCAACTACCTTTAAGCTCCAATACACAAGCCCTAAGCATATCCTCAAGTGTTTAAATTGTCCTCTCATCTTGGCCATCCGTTTGAGGTTGGAAGGTCATACTAAGGTGAATTTTGGTTCCAAGATCCCTTTGAAAATATCTCCAAAAGTGTGAAGTAAATTGTGCACCACGATCTGATATAATGGATAAGGAAACTCCATACAACCTCACCAACTTGAGGATGTATTGTTTTGCATACTCTTCAGCCCCATATGTAGTCTTGACCGGTAGAAAGTGAGTCGATTTCGTCATCCTATCAACCACAACCCATATGGAATCAAAACCTCTTCTAGTATTGGGCAACCCAACCATCAAATCCATATTAACTACCTCCCACTTCCAAGTAGGAATCTCTATATCTTGGGTTAGGCCACCTAGCCTTTGATGTTCGACTTTGACTTGTGGGCAACTATGGTAATCGGAAACAAATTTGGCAATGTCCCTCTTCATGCCTCCCTACTAATACACATCCCTCAAGTCTCTATAAATTTTGGTGGAACTGGGATGGATTGAATGAAAGGAATTATAGGCTTCAGAAAGAATTCTCTCCCTCAAACCATCAACACATGGAACACATGACCTACCTTGGTATCTAAGGGCCCCATCTCCCCTTTGGGAGAAAACTTCTATCTTGCCTTCTTTCACCAAAGCCTTCAACTCAAGCAAGGAGGAGTCTAGATCTTGTTTTGTTATCACCTCATCAACAAAAAAAGATTTAGAACCATCAACACTAACAACGCCATTACCTATATCGTCAAACCTCACCCCCAATCTAGCTAACCTATGCACCTTCCTAGCCATCTCCCTTCTTCCACAATCCACATGAGCTAGGCTACCAATGTATGCCCGACTCAAAGCATCCTCCATAACATTTGCCTTATTCGGATGATAATGCATACTCATGTCATAGTCTTTAAGGAGTTCTAGCCACCTTCTTTGTCTCAAGTTAAGATCTTTTTGAGCGAAGACATATTGGAGGCTCTTGTGATTGAGGAAGACATCAACATGCACCCCAATATAAATAATGACACCAAATCTTTAATGCAAATACCACGATGGCCAATTCAAGATCATGAGTAGGGTAGTTCTTTTCATGCACCTTGAGTTTCCTAGAAGCATAGGCTATGCCCTTACCATTTTGCATTAGTACATAACCTAAACCAACTCTAGATGCATCAAAATACACAACAAAACACTCATGCCCATCTGGTAGTGATAATATAGGAGCGGACACAAGTCTATCCTTCAATGTTTGGAAGCTTTTCTCATATTCATCGGTCCACACAAACTTAACCTTTTTTTGAGTCAATCTTATCATAGGAGAAGCAATGGAGAAGAACCCATTCATGAACCTTCTATATCAACCCACAAGCCCCAAGAATCTCCTAATGTCCAACGTGGTCAATGGTCTAGGCCAGTTCTTAATCACATCGATTTTCTTAGGATTCACTTTTGCACTATCCCTAGACACCACATGACCCAAGAATGCAACCTCTTTCAATGAAAATTCACACTTGTCATACTCAGCATACAATCTCTCCTCCCTCAATCTTTGCAAGACAACCCTTAAATGACCCATATGCTCCTCTCCACTATGTGAATAGATCAAAATATCATCAATGAAGACCACAACAAAGGAATCAAGGTAGGTATTGAACACCTTATTCATTAGGTCCATAAAGATAGTTGGCACATTAGTCAATCCAAAGGACATCACCAAAAATTCATAATTCCCATACCTGGTCCTGAACGCCGTCTTCGAAATATCACACGTCCTCACCCTTACTTGATGATACCCGGACTGAAGATCAATCTTAGAGGAAAAAGCTATCCCCTTGCAATTGGTCAAACAAGTCATCAATCCTTAGAAGAGGATATCTATTCTTTATAGTGACCCAATTGAGTTGCCATTAGTCAATGCAATTCTAAGTGACCCGTCTTTCTTCTTTACAAACAACACCAGTGTAGCCCAAGGTGATTGGCTAGGTCTAATAAATTCCTTCTCCAACAAATCCTTCAATTGCTCCTTTAACTCCTTCAACTCTATCGGGGCCATACGATAAGGGGGAATAGAGATAGATTGGGTGTCTGGAAGGAGATTTATGCCAAAATCTCTCGCTTTTGGGAGGGATAATAGAAAGATCATTTGGGAAGACATCAAGAAATTCATTTACAACTGGGACTAACACAATGGTAAGGACTTTGGACACCACATCTTTGACTCTCACAAGATGATATAAACACCCCTTGAAAATCAACCTACGGGCTTTAATGCATGAGATAAACCTACCATTCACTACCAAATCATGACTTTCCCACTCAAGGGTAGGTTCATTTGGAAATTGAAACTTGACTCTATGGGTTCTACAGTCAATAGAAGAATAGTAGGCATGCAACCAATCCATCCCAAGAATAACATCAAAATCAACCATATCTAATTCAACAAGATCACACGGTAAGCTTTTATGCAAGATGTAAACCAGGTAATTTCTATACGCCCTCCTAGAAACAATAGATGCACCAATAGGAGTAGGCACCTCATATGACTCATGCAATAATTCTGACTCGAAATGAAACTTTTTAGCAACAAAGGGGGTAACAAAGGAAAGGATGGAGCCCGGATCAATCAAAGCATATACATCAAAATCAAAGATATTCAACATACCGGTGACTACATCAGGGACCTCACCAACCCTTTGCTTGCATGTAGAGCATAGAATCGATTGTGCCCTAGGGCACCACCTTGTGGATCACTCTACCCAATGGAATCGTATTTATACCTTGGACCTTGCCATGGTTTCTTGGACAATCCACCTTCTTGTGACCAAGCTCCCCACAACCACAGCATGTACTAGTACTCTTCAAACATGGGCTATTATGGCTCTTCGCACATTTAGGACACACATCATTAGGAGCCATAACACCTACACCTTAGGGCCTAAGAAAATCATTGACAAACTCCCTATTTGTAGCATAAGGAGTCCCTTGGCCTTGATGGGATTGACCACCCCTAATACGAGCTCTCTTGGCCTCATAGCCCCTCCTCTTCATCAACTTTTCTTCTTCCATTTATTTGGTATGTGTCATTAACTGAGATAAGTCCATATCACTAATAAGCAAGGCGGACCGGCACTCTTAATTCACCAAATCGGAGACCCCAATAACAAACTTATTCATCCTTGACCTAGGGTCGGCCACTAAATGAGAAGCATACTTGGAAAGTTGATTACATTTGAGGGCATACTCCCTCACACTCATACCACCTTGTTTCAAGTTCATAAACTCAACCAACTTTGCTTCCCTAAGCTCAAGAAAGAAGAATGGATTAAGGAAGGCCAATTTAAATTCCTCCCAAAGCACCACATAGCCATTAACCTTCTCTCCTTTCCATTGATCAAACCAAATTTGGGCCACCTCCTTGAATTGGTACGTCGCCAACTCCGCCTTCTCATTTGGCCTAACATCTATAATTGATAAGATTGTGTAGATTTCATCAATAAACTCTTGTGGATCCTCATCCACCATTGACACATGGAAACCAGAGGATTCATCCTCATTTACTCCCTTACCTTAGCTCCCGGGGTAGTAGCATGAGAGGCTTGAGCCCCTTGTTGTACTTGGTTGGCCACTACTTGTGCAAGCATTGTAAGAGCATCTCAGAACTCACCATTAGTAGGTTGCTCCTCGGGACTTTGGGCCCATCATCCTCTAATATTTGGCATGATCTATCATAGCAAAGAATAATCATTAGGGTGGAACAACTTATCACAACTCTAAAGCATGACTTAGAACATGAAGAAGGGAAACATTTCCTAAAATGCCTCATAGCCTCCTATTCATAGTCATGGTGCACTTCACAACCATGAATAGGACTCTAATTAGCATGGTGTGTTAGACTCCCAGGATTTATCAATCTAGTACTCTCATACCAAGTTTGTCACATCCCAAGCCTAGGGAATAGACGTGACCGGTGAATAGGGAACCCGAAGGGACCAAAAACAAGTCTCATAGCATATCATTACACATACTTGGTCACGAAAGCAATATAAAACATCATAAGAAAATATGAAAAAGGTGAAATGGGACTAAGGGAGAAAAAGAAAGTGTAATACTTTAAAAACATAGAGGACTTAAAGCTCATACATAAATACTCAACATGTCCAACAAACACCTCTGAATACATAGATAGAGCAGGTGCCAAGACAAAGTAATTGGGCTCACCCTCATAGTTAAATAGAACATAATATAGTGACTCAATACATAGATAAGAGGGTAATATAAGGTGAAGTCCCCAAAATGGAGGACTCACCAGCAAGCTTGGAATAGCACCTCCTAGCCACGTGGAAGAGGATGATCAACTTGGGCACCGGTTCTTACATGGTCATATCATGTAGGAAATAGTATGCGTTAGTACGTTTAAATGTACTAAGTGCGATACTATGCAACAAGAGACAACTTCATAATCAACATGCATTACGATAGGCAATAGGCATAATGTAGTAATATGTCATGTATGATCAATGCATAAGTAAAACATGCTTACTCAAATCATGCTTATGTAGAATATCATATGTGAAGATGAGACCAAGGTAGCTTTCCAAGTTATGTACCCCTTAGTAGGTTGGAGATGTTGCCACCCCATCACGTAGGTGGATATGAGTTTAAACCTCATTCTAGGTTAGTGACGATGTCACCCCATCACCCTTATGGAGATGAGTCTTAACCCTTATTTTAGGTTAGTAACGATGCCACCCCATCACCCTGGTGGAGATGAGTTTTAAACCTCATTCTAGGTTACCCGAGCTCCTGTCCCCTAGGATTGGGCATAGTCTACGCAATACTTTATATAGGATTCATTATAGCTCTAATGTAATACGTTATGTAGGAATGATCATATACATAAGCTCATTTCATCATTATAGCATCATTCATATAATATCTCATGCTTTGGACTTTCAATTACTTAAGAAAACATAACCGGACATTTTATCAAGAATATTGGGGATGTGTAATGGGGGTAAAAGAGCATGCAATTTGGAGATGAATCATACAAGAAAATTAGAGGTAAAACCTATAATCAATACTTTGCAACACCCTCAAGACATTCATATCAAAACCCCTCATCAAAACCAACATTAGATTTATGATTTGAAGCTCAAAACATGTTTAAACAACCATACATTTAGGCATTAAAATCATTGTGCAGTAAATTTCTCAATATTCAAGACCCACATGTAAAATCAATTTTACATCATGCATTATTAAGTAAAAGAGGGTTTAGGCACCAGGGGTGAAAGGACCCAATGGTTTGACATCACATACCTTAGCTTTTTTGAAGTTCTTGAAGAACACTTTAATGGAGATTTGAAGCTTGGTGAGATCCTTAAAGAAATCCTTAAGATTGGCCTTGAGTTTGACACTTGAATTTAGGGTTGGAAATGAGTCTATGTGTTTAGGGAAATATTGGGAAATGTTTTTGGGTGATATAAGGGTGAAATAAGGTTAAGTATAGGTGAAAGTACAATTGGGAAATCTTAGGTCCAAAACTTAGAAAAATTTGGGTGAACTAGGAAAAGTCAGTGTAGGAAAAACACCTCTCTATGTCGCATAGAGGTCACGGACCGCTTCAAGAAATTCCACCAAGTGCAAATCTCATAATTCGATTTCTTTTCTTCAAATTCAAGGTTAGACCCTTATCACCCTAATTTGGACCCTCTGAAAAAGAATATGAAGTTGGATTTCCCAGGTTCCAAACGAAATTTTAGATATATGGAAAACAAGATTTCAAGCACTTCCGAGGCACGTTTTAGGGATTTTTTGGGGTCGTTTCAAATATTTTTAGAGCTTTTTCTAAGATTTAATGTAGATACTTAGGGTTTTACTTTGAATACCCAATTTGGGGATTTGAAATCACTTGTAATCAAACTCTATTCTTCAAGGTTGTGATTTCAACATCAAGGTGATTTTTTTCTTCATTTTCTTTTGGTAATTTCTCAATCATGTTTATTATATTTATTATTTGTGAATTTTCCCTATTACGAGTAGATAAACCCCCACAAAATGGGGTTATGGGAACTATGAGTAGCTAGCTTCGAATACCCAAATTATTTTCATTTCTTTCATTGGGTATTTTCATGTATTGTCGGATTATTTTCATTTCTTTCATTGGGTATTTGCATGTATTGTCCATTTTCCTTCGGAGTGCTTGTTGTTTGGTGATAGCCGACACCAAACCCTTCTAGTGTCATGAGCCCGACTATGATAGTGATTAATAGGAAAAGAAAATGGGTGCAGGATTCGATTGATGTGTTTTTGTCTAATCAACCAAACCCGACCAACGAGAGGTTGAATGGGACTATGGGTAACGGTTAGTTTACAAACTATGGTTACCGACAAAGCGCCATGGTGAAATTTTACCTTCACCTTTACAAGAGGGATGGAACAACCTAAGTTACCATCCGGCATACAATGTCTCAATTGGGGTTATGTTATCCAGGGCATTTGAGTTAGTGAATCATGGGGGACATAATTCTCAAGTTGCTCCTCAAATTGATTGTCTCTACGTGATAACTAGTATAGTTTTAGTAGTTATTTTATTCCAATTTGCAATCCCGCCCCCCTCCCATTCTAGAGAATATAGTTAATTGGTATTGGAAATGATTTTTGGTGAGTCAATTTGGTCAAACCCCATATTCCCTATGTATTTGACCCTAGCTTCTAGTTAGGTTTAACTTGATAGCCACTGCTTTACTGTTGGAGTGTGAACATCATTTTATTATGAGCATTGATCATGCATGCCATATTGAGATTATATATATCCATTGTTTATGATTATGCATTTTGACTACATTTGCTTATGTCTTATTGTATTGCATCCCGCATACTTAGTACATTCAAACGTACTAACCCATACTCTATGCCTACATGATATAACCATGTAGGTTACCGGAGCTCCTTTTGATCATCCTCCATATAGCTAGATCGGTACTTTGGAGATAAGCATTGATGAGTCCTCAAGTCTGAGGACACTATCTACATTATTTTTGCTATTTTGAGACTTTATTTTGTTGGACACTTGTTATTATGAGGGTAGGAAAGTGTCTTGGCCACCGCTCCATTCCAAGTTAGAGGTGTTGTTGGATATTATGATGTACTTATGCTATGAGCTTGACTCTTTTATGCTTTCATGATTATTAAAGCCTGCTTCCCTTTTTATTATCTCTTGTGATGCTTATTTTGCTTTCGCGACCAAGGATGTGTGATTGATATGCTAAGAGGCTTGTTTAGAGTCCCTTCGGGTTCCCCATTCGCTGTGTCACGTCTAGGCCCTAGGCTTGGGTCATGAAACCAGACATTTTCCAACCCCTTCTAAACTTAAAACATGATCAAAATAGGTCATTCTAAATGTAAAAAGGGTTTTAACACCATTCCTAAGTCTTTCTAAGCTTCTAACAAAGATTAGTACTAAAGAGAAGAGAGGCGGAGCGAGGATTTAAGAGAATTGAGGAGCATTTTATCCAAGTTGATTAATAAAACTCCATACCAGGTATGTAAGGCTAAACTAGAGCATGAAATTGTTCTACCACATGCCCCATTAATGGAGAGAGATTGATAGATGAATATATTGAGTCTCTATGCATGTTTTCTTGAAAGTTTTCTTGTAAATTATATACATTGTATGTATTTTCATCTGTTCATGATCATCATAAAGTTGGTTTTACTGATTAAACACTTTTCATGAGTTACTACATAAATCCTATATGTTATTTTATAAAAGCTTTCATGAATGAACCTAGGGATTGAGTCTAGAGCCTTGGTTTGAGAATGTCGATTGTGGTTGTGATTTTATCAGTGATGATAGGTCAATAGAACTTGATGGTCATATGTGAATCCCTCATGTGCTTCAGAATGTCCTAAAATTGTAATTTCTATATATGTTAAAATTCATGCGTGATTTAAAAAATCTGACTTCATATTCTCGATCAGGGGGAAAAATTGAGTGGAAATGGGTATAATTTTCACTAATTTTACAATTTCCAATGGCTATCCGTGCCCTGGCCGCGATGTGCCAAGGGCACAAAGTAGTGTATTTTGCACTCTGTGTCTGGTCCGCGTTGCTCCAGGGGCGCGGACCAGTATATTATTTTCCTTGGTTTTCTAAATTCGCCCAAAAAACAGTCTCTCTACTTCTATGGTAGTGGTAAGTCTGCGTACATTCTACCTTCCCCAGACCCCACTTGTGAGATTTTACTAGATATGTTGTTGTTGTTTTTTGTTATCTAAATTCACCCAAGGGAATTGGGGTCATAGCCCCATGCCCACTTAAACGTGAAATAACCCATACTTAGCCGTTTTTCAACTTTATAACTCGCAAAACCCTCTCTTAAACCTCTCTAAGACTCTCAATTTCTCTCATCCAAAAATGAGGATTTCAAGCTCCAATTTGAAACTCAAGGACTCATTTCAAGCTATAAGTCTACCTCAAGCTCATTTCAAGGAATTCAAGGTTTAAGGTATATGGGTCTTCATCCATGGTCCTTTCACCCATGGAGCCCAACCTTCTCTTTTTATGCAAATTGCATGTTTTCAAGTTGTATCACCTATAGGTATCTTTTATTAAGATATACGAATATAATCATGTTAAGGTTTTATCTAGTATTGATTGATTATGCATGAATATCTATTTCAAATTTACTCCATGAATTGATTATGCGTATTAAGACTTTGCATGTTTTGAGCTATGAAACTATGAACTATCATGAGCATTTGTGATGTAATTCAACGTACCCTACATGAGGGTTTTACTACCATATTGGTTGGTTGATTTGCATTGAGTTATTCATCTTGTTTTATTCTTGAATTGCGTGATTTTTAACAAATATCATAAATCCACCTTGTGTTTGATAAAATGACATAACAAGAATTCTCAAGTTATTGATGATCTATTACATGATTTACAAGTCAAGAGACTTCATGATGATTAAGGGATTCCAAGCATGTATTGAATTCATGAAAAGTACATATGATTTACTAGTATCAAGTTAAGCCCTATCAAGATTTTTACCTCTTGTGAGTCATTCATGTTAAATCAAGGGTTAATGTATTATTACCATTACTGTCATGTTCAAGTTAGGCTCACCATTAGAGGAAAACATGTTTAACAGCTACTCATGGCATGTTCTTACAAGCTATTAATGTTATAATTAAATTATGATTATTTCAAGTATTCCATGGGAATTTGACCTAGTACTGATGGATGGGATGTCGGTGTGGACTATCTTCAAGGATCCATACTCCTTTCCTCAAACTATATGCCAATATGGGATTATAATTATTATCCTTGCTATTCTAGTGGATACATCTAGTGCACTTTGTCATGAAATTCTTTCCAAAATGGGTCATGTTCCCATTAGGAGGATTAGTTCAAACGAGGGTCATGTTCCCATAAGGTGAAGTATAATTTACCTTGGCAAGTAGACCACCTCTTTACCTATAAGGGGTAATCATCAGAATTCCAACTTGTAGTTGGCTTGGTCCTACTCATGTAAGATAAGGTCTCTTCTCACATATATATGGTACATTATGCAAGTTGATTAACTTACAAGCATGTCTTATAACAAACATTGATCACGCATGCCATATTGAGATTATATATCCATTGCTTATGATTATGCATTTTGAGTATATTGGCTTATGTCTTTGTTGCACTACACCCCGCATACTTAGTACATTCAGATGTACTAACGCATACTCCATGCCTATATGATATTACCATATAGGGACTGGAGCTTCTTTTGATCATCCTTCTCCACGTGGCTAGCTCGGTACTTCACAAAAAAGCATTGGTGAGTCCTCACGT
>JAOTQR010072651.1:0-13196 GCA_025774065.1 Solanum ossicruentum | reverse complement strand
GCCTCAAACGCTCCCGCCCATTGCGGGGTAAGGGGTCAGATGTACGTAGCCTGACCCCTATGTTTAAAAACATAGTGCAACTGTTTTCGGATGATCCATGATGAGCGTCGAAAGTTGCATTGATTAACTGCTACTTCATAATTGAAAGAAGTGCGGACAGTTTAAAAAGTCATTTTGTTGCATCCAAGAATGATAAAAAATGATGATGCTTCTTGTATTTTTAGTTTGGACATACCTGTTGAGAGAACTATTAATTCGTAGAAAGTAAAATGTATTTTTACTAACTTACCCTTTTAAATACTTTGAAAAAACCATAACTCCTTATGAGGTTATTCACTTATTGCTAAAGAGTAAAATATATTTTTACCAAGTACTCCTTCATAAATAAAATAACTTTTTAGTAGGTTCTAGGCTATGTAAAATTCTACTAATTTAAATAAAAATAAAATTAGAAGAACATCACTAGTTTTTTTAAATAATGTAAACACACAATTGTACAAATCAAAACACTATTCACATGATAGTACAAATAAAAACCTCGAAGACAAATGTAATACTTCACGTGTATCTTTTGTCTTTATCCCTAACCATATCAAATACAAACACACAAACCATCCCTCCTCTTTCTTTTTCACTCATATATATAAAATATTGCGTTCAAAGTTAAAAAGAAAAAAAAAAGAAAAAGCATATTCCTCCCATTTATTATTGAGTAACAACAACAACATTACCTCAATGCCTCAAAGTCTTCCGTCCATTGTAAGGTAAGGGGGGTCGGATGTACGCTACCTGATCTCTATGTTTAAAAACATAGCGCGATTATTTCCGGATGACCCATGATGAGCGTCGAAAGTTGCATTGACTAACTACTACTTCACAATTGAAAGAAGCTCAGATAGTTTAAAGAGCCATTTTGCTTTATTCCATTATACCCCAAAGTCATTTCTTATTGAGTAAGACAATGAATATTGGGATTTGATAATTTTTTAGGAGTTGAAATTGCTACAAATTATAAAAGACGGTGGTGATTTTCTAACCTCCATAATAAAATCATAAAAAAAATTTATATTATCGGGGTTAAAATAAATATCACAAAATGAATTAATGATGAAATTTCTTACAACTCCCATAAATTAATTGCCACAAATTGAGCATTTTTTGTTTTTGCAGTGAAAGGGTTTGATTCCATCAGACTTGCTATAATAGTTGTCCAGGCGCTATAGCTGAGATAGACTTGTTTGTTTTCTTGACAGTGTGTGGCCGTTATGCGCCTTTAGCAAGTAATTAGGAGGATCGGCTCAGGCTTAAATTTTAAACATTATCCCAATGCCCCGCCCATTGCGAGATAAGGGGGTCAGATGTACGTAGCATGATCCCTGCATTGACTAACTGCTACTTCACAATTGAAAGAAGCACAAACAGTTTAAAGAGTCATTTTGCTTGATTCCATCATACCCCAAAGCCAAAAAATAGTAAATCTTTAACTCCATCCGAGATTGATGGAGTTTGCCTTTTGAGTTCGAACGTGACAAACAATATAAGTGTGGTATATTCACAAAGCCTAAATCTTTTATTGTATCATCAGATTTAAGTTAATCATATTCATTGAAAAAATCATAATGCCGTAGTAAGTTAATTGCTAATTTGTAGGTTCTAGGCTAAGTAAAATTGTATTATTTAAATAAGAATAGAATTGGAAGAACATCAGTAATATTTTTTTGATAATGCGAACACACAGTTATACAAATCATAACACACACAGACACAAGGAATTTCAACTCATTCACAGAGCTACCCACAGAAGGAAGGTGCGCACTAAATAGTGAAAAATCATGAAATTTACATATTAGAATGAGGACTAAAAAGATCAAGCAAGCAGAAAACTAGTTGAGGGAGAAGATGAACAAGGAGACACTACAATTGATACTACTTCATAATGACTAGATACAAACATGCAAGCATGATTTCAGCAGATTACTGCAAAGACATATACAAGGTATAATTTACATAGCTTCTTGGTCCCAATTTTTGTAGTTTTTTCTAACAGCTATAATCAGATTAATACAAAAATAGCCAAAAAAGCAAGCATCTGTCAAAGTCGAGTCAGGTTGGTAGGATCTGAGCAGCATTGAGAGGGTCCTTCTGATGGATTTCTCATTAATTAGGTTTTAGCCTTAATTCACAAGTCAAAAACTAGCTCAAAGGGAGAATAATTGTCTAGGCCTTATAAGGGTCTTATAAGGAGTCCAACTATCTTATTAACCACAAATGTGGGACTTTTTTGTAATTTTTTCGGGGCCTAACATTGGGTGAGATGGCCCTGATCTGATACCATGATGAATTAGATTTTAGGACTAACTCACACCCCAAAAGCTAGATCAAAGGGAGGAGGATTGTCTAAGCCTTATCAGGAGTCCACCCATCTCATTAACCATCAATGTGGGACTTTTTTGTCTCAACAATTTCACTGCCAAATACCAGAACGAAATGTTAATAAAGATAAAAAATAGGAAATCAAAGGATAAGCTGATTTACCTGATGCCAACGAAGAATAAGACATTAGATTCACAAGAAGGAACAAAAAGTATCTTGGAATGTCCATCTAAGGAAGGAAAACAAAGAAGAACAGTCAATGCTCAAGCAAGGGAGTTTTACAAAATGTTGATGCTTCAACAACAAATGCTTACCCATGGTTATGTGATGGCAAAATGATATACTGATGAATTAGGTTTTACGCCTAACTCATACCCAAAAACTAGCTCAAAGGGAGGAGGATTGCCTAACCACTAATGTGAGACTTTTTGTCTCAACAGCCCATCTCACGCCCAGTGCTTAGCACCTGGTGCATGGACAATTTTTTCGGAGGCCAACATTGGGTGAGACGGGTCTTACTCTGATACCATGATGAATTAGGTTTTAGGCCTAACTCACACCCAAAAGCTATCTCAAAATGAGGAGGATTACCTAAGTCTTATAAGGAATCCATCCATCTCATTAACCACCAATATGAAAATTTTTGTCTCAACATATACCTACATCGGACAGAGAAGAGAAATTGCCATAGAGAAGCAAAAGAAGCAGAAGAGTCATCCAGAAGCCTCTGGCCATGACTGAAGGGAGAAAGGCGATGGAAGTGAAAGGGATAGGTGGAAATGCAATGAATAGATCTAGATATTCTTTAGGGTAGTGGGCTGGGTTAATGACCCGGTCTTTTCTTTACTAGTTTAGTTATCTCATGTAGTAGTTTATTTACCTGCGTTTCGAATAAAACGAGCCTTGAGCTTAATTAATTTTTTTTAAAAAAATACAAATCAAAACATTATTCACATGATAGTACAAGTAAAAACTTCAAAGACAAATATGATACTTCATGCATATCTTTTTGTCTTATCCCTACCATATCACACACAAATCATCCCTCTTTTTTTCACTCATATCAATAAAATATTGCCTTCAAAGTGAATTTTTTTTTTTAAATAATCATATTCCTCCTGAGGAAGACAATGAGTATTAGAGCTCCCTAGACTTAGAGGATTGCTAATCACCAAACCACACAAGACAATTTAATTTACTCACAAATTTTGTCTACATAACAATTGACTCGGTATATTTGGTGAGTAGTTTAAGTAGAAAATCGGAAAAAGAATATGTGTGACTTTTTTTAAGAAAAATATTTTTAATTAATTTTTTAATTATCCACATGGATCCTCTTGGCATCATTTTCTTTTGTGCCGTATACACATCATTAGATACTTGTTGAGGTGTGTTTTGATAAATAATTGATGATAATTTAGTAAAAATGCAAACATCTACTATTTTTGATACAAAACTCATCAAAAAGTGATACTTCATGTGTGTGTTTTAACTAAAAGATTATTTTCTATCAATTTCTTTAATCACCCACAAGAATTGACACTTGAGACCATTTTTAAATAAAAATATAGTGTAACGCACACACTATCAAATATTAATCAAGATATATTTTGATAAATAATTGATGACACTTCTGATATTTTAGGTTTGAATACACCTCTTGAGAGAACTATTAATTCCTAGAAAGTAAGATGCATTTTTACTAACTTACCCTTTTTGAATACTTTGAAAAAACCATAACATCTTATTAAGTTAATTACTTATTTGTAGAGATCAGCAAAATGTATTTTTACTAAGTACTTCTTTAAAAATAAAATATATGAAACTTTTTAGTAGGTTTTAGTGACACGCCCCGCACTCTTTTCGTCCCAAATTGGCGTGAAAACGTGTCCACAGCACACTGTCAGACGCCAACACTCGCCTAAGAATAAAATTGGAAGAATATCACTAATACGTTTTTGATAATGTGAACACGTAATTATACAAATTAAAATAGTATTCACATGATATTACAAGTAAAATAAAACCTCAAAAACAAATATGATATTTCACATGTCTTTTTTGTCTTATCCTTAACCATATCAAATACCAACACACAATTCATCCCTCCTCTTTCTTTTTCACTCATATAAATATTTCCTTCAAAGGGAAAAAAAATAGAAAAAATCATATCCCTTCCATTGCTTTTCTTCAAGCTTTCACTTTCTCTCTCTCACTCTCTCTCGCCTCTTTCTCTCTCTTAACTTCACCATGTCGAAAGATCTCAAACTCCCAAAAGATTTTCAAGAAAATCAATCACCAAACATTCCTGAGTATGAGTGCAAAACCCCAAAATCACCTTCATTTATGATTCCCAAAGTTGTCAATTGCCCAGGAGCACCAAAGAAACCAAAAAGGGCAAATTCATCATCTTGCAAGAGAAGATTGCAATTTATCATCGTCGTTGCTGGAGAAGAAATCGATTCATTTTTCAGAAATGCTGAAATTGCTGCTCACAACAACAATAATGGATGCAACAACATCATGAAACGAAGACGTACTTTCTAAAGTCTTTTTAGTAAATTTCAGAATCATCTCGTATCTGAAACTCATTGATGTTATATTGATAAGAGTCATTCTAGTACCTCTAGTGGAAGTTTGTAATTAGAACTAGTTGGAACTATTTAGTTAAGGGTGAAATTTCATTTGTTTCAGTTATCGTATTAAGTCAGTCAACTAGCTTGTTAGCTAGTCATCGAAAAAAAAAAGTGTCAAGTAAAGTAGAATGTATTGCACCTTTCTTTGTTTCTAGTAAAAATGAATGAAATTTCAGAAAGGCTTATCATGTTAAAATAATATAAGACGCATAAACTAAAATAGAAAAGAAGAATCGTGAAGATCATCCAGATCTACCATTTCATTATTGCTTGTTAAAATAAAATTTGACTAAGTACGTTTTCCTCGTTAAGTATACATTAAATGCTTTAGAAAAAAAATCAAATTAATATTTTCATTAATTTTGTTGACAACAATGTTGATAGTTACCTCAAGGCATTCATCTTTTCTCTTTGAGCTTCACAGCTATGTTGTATTAATGCAAGACACTAAATTAAGAAAAATAAGTACCTAGCTAGTTAGATTGATGTGTTAAATTTTAGATCTTTCAAGCACAAAACAAGAAATTAGTAAGAGTTTTAAATTACCATATTTATTCTTTTCAAGTAACTAATTAATTCCTTCAAATATTGAGAGAGACATATAGTAATTGTAGTCAAGTTCTAACTAATAAGGTTGTGTAATGAATTCTTTCCCTTCCCGAAATAGTCTCTCTATCTCTATGAGGTAGTAGTCAGATCTACATACATTTTGTCCTCCTCAGCTCACTTGTGGGATTCCACAAAATATGTTATTATTGTTGTAATATATTCTTTCCCTTTCAAATTATTTGTTGTGATTCTTTTCATTCACCTCATAATTTATTAAAGTTTTTAAAAATATTTTATTATTATTTATGTGTTGACATAATTTTTTCTCAAAAACGGATATTTTCTCTCTCTCATATCAAATATTCACTATATTTAATTTGTTTATCATATTTTCATAGTTTAAGTGTTTGTACAACATATTCAGCGTAGTACTACCAAAGGTTAAATGAAGAAAAAATTAATTTTGTGTCAAACTTTTAAAATGATAAAAAATTTAAAATATCTATTTTGAAAAACCAAACAGATAAGTTGAGATAGGTGAGTAACAATCTAATTAAATAGACAGATAAGAAAATTTGTAGCTATAGTTATTTCATTCTATATATCTGTCAAGATTCAATTCATATTTAAATAGGTCACGAGAAATTAATAAAAATACCATGATTCTCTTTTATGACAATAAAAAAAGATTTCAAGATTAGTCTTTCAATATACAAACTTGAGAAATACAATAAAAATCTTTTTGAAAAGTACCAATGATTAAGTTCCTCCGAAGGAACTAGTCTAGATATGTACAAGAACTACTAAGAGAATATAGTATAAGAAAAATAAGGCTCAACGCTCACCATAAGAAAAAGAAAAATAAAAATTATTGGAGATCATCATCGTCTTCGCCTAACAAAAAAAAATTACTAATCCTGCAATCCGATTATATTAAGTGAGATAGCAAAAATAGTATCGGTAGCCATCATTGGCAATTCAAATCCACCCGATAATATCATGTAAAATAACTAGAAAGAAATATGTAACTTGTTAGGGGCCTTGCCAGCTAAGATGTTGTTTTTAAGTTGAGATATACTTGTTTGTTTGTGTTTTTTTTTTTTGAGAGTGCATGGCTGCCATGTGCCTTTAGCAAGTAGTTTAACAAGGTCGACTCAGACTTAACTGTTAACATTAGGTGTTAGATATGCCCCTTGAGTTTAGACGTGACAAAAATATAATTTAGTTTTGTATTTTTTATCATTAGATTTAAGTTAATCATATAATAACAAATTTTTATCATACTAAAATTTGATATGTAATATTGAAAGTAGAATAGTAACTTAATTTAATTAATTCTAATATTATTATATATATTCAAATTCATACACGAATAATATTCAAAACTATAAATAACTAACGAGGTAGGATGAATGTGATTCATTCAGCTTTACTTAAGATTCTAGAGATATAGTGTGTTCAAGCTCGATTTCAAAAATGAAGAAATTTAATGTAGAAAACATTTATCCTTCTAATTATAACTTGCTTGATGTGAATCTAAAGTAATTGAATCGATGAATTATAAATATTGCATGATTACAAGATAAATGTCAACAGTATGTGATAACCCTATAAGATTTGTGATAAAAATAATAACGAACCCTAATCTTCATTCCTTATTTGTCAGTATGTTATGTAAACACTAGTTATACACTTAATTTGAGATCCCAAATAATAATAAGCGTGAGCGGTCAAAAGATAGAGATGATAAATCTTTGACCTGCAGATTCAATTAAAGAATGTATATTGCACATTTATCGGATCACATTTTTGTGAGTTTCATATTTGAACTATTTAATATTTGTACTTTCTACTTTAACTATAACTAATTATTATCAAAATACGCCTTGAAGCATACTAAATCAAGTATTTAAATACAATCGCTAAAACACATATGACAATTTAATTTCCTCATAAATTTAGCAAATTATGTTGGGTCTTATATGTCTTGGTGATGACTTATTACGTGTCTTTCTATTATTGTTTATAAGCTTAGACTAAAACCATAAGTATGTACAATTTGATTCTTATTCAAAATTGGTGTGGAACTCTTTAACCAATTAATATGATTTTTTTGCAATTAGAGGTAGCACTTTTAATTTATTGGACTTATGCTTATTAGAGAATTCTTAATTTGATTGACATTATAAGTACTTTTAAAAGAAATTTGGTTACTCAACTTTGAAAATAAGGTAATATTATTACAACAAATTTATGTAGGAGTTACACAACTAATACTATCAAAAAAGAAGTCAAAAAGCTATTTATTCTTAAAACAGAAGTAATTTCAAGCATGAAAATTTTCGTCTTTATCAACTTTCAATGTATTTCTTGAGTCTTTGAATATTTAGGTTAAAATAAGACTCTTGAAGTTATTTATGATGTAATGAACTGTAAAGAATAGGCTTCGTTACCTTTGATATATAGTTGAAAGTATATATCTCTACATGCATGAGGTGAAGGAAGTTAGAAACCTAGAAATGGTGAAAAAGTTAATGTCGAGTGAGCAACCACAAAGACATCAACAATGGCGGATTAGGAAAAAGAAAGAGTCAGGTGCCCCACTTTAGGTGAAGTCGGGTTCCGCCGACTTAATTTGGATCACTGTATATTGGGCTACTGCCCACCCATATTTTTGTTTTTGATTATTGAATAAAATCACGCCTAGGGCCAAGTTTTTTTTTTTAAAAAAAAAAAAGGTTTGGTTATATCGATAAAAATATGAAATCAGTATTGTAGTTAAGAGACTTTGAAAGAAGAATAGTGTCAAATAGGTGTGCTTGTAATGATATTATCATAAGTGAGTATTGTAAAATGAAAATATGAAAAAGGCTTATATATTATATGAGATGAATGATTAGTGACAATGTTATACATGGTAGGCATACACGTGCGATGTACGTGTCGAAAAACTAGTACTTACTGTATTAAAAATATAAAGACCTTTAGAAATGTTGTTTGAACTTTTTGCCCTCTAATATAATATTCATCTTTAGACAAAATTATTTTTTTACTATTTTTCGTAATTTATTATTTAATCTTATTTAGTTTTAAGACTCTCTTTTGAATTGAAATTTCTTTATATTTAATTAGAATTCACTTTTGATTTAGGAAATTCATCTAAATAATTAATTAAAATTTTGAGTATCAAATATTTTGTTAATAAAAATATGTAATATAACAAATTTTTTTTAGAAAAAACTCAATAAAATTATTTTGGAAGCATTATACTACTCTTTTTATATTTAGGATTCTTTTGTTACATTAAATTGTAACCAGTTAATTATTTAGTATCTAATTATTCAATTCTAAATTATTACTTTATGCATTAAAAAAACTATTAACATATTTATATTATAAACAGTTAAATTAAGCTTTTCATCTTTGCCATCTCACAATAGACTAAACTATTGCATCAAACTAATAGTATTTATTTAATTTTATTTACATAAATATTATATTTATTTAATAAAAAATATTATTTATATATAATTTTAAATTGACGTGCCATATACGTGCAAGACACGTACACTAAACTATTCTTAAAAAATAAAATGTATTTTTACTAATTTTCCCTTTTATAAGTACTTTGAAATACCTATCATACTTTAGTAGATTAACTTAATCATGTAAAATTTTATTAATCAAGTGTAAAATTGAAAAAACATATTTTTAATAATGCGAACACATAATAACACAACTTAATCAAAAAAATCCACATGATAGTACAGATAGAAATCTCACAGATAAATAAACTTGATACTTCAAATATTTTTTTTTTTAAAAAAAAATTCACCTTATTCTTAACCATAACAATTTTCCTCCAAATGTAAGCATTCTAAACCATCCCTCTTCTCCCTTACTAATATAAATATTGCCCTCAAAATGGAAGAAAAAAAATTATTATAAAAACCATCTCTTTCATTTCCTTTCATCAAGTTTTTGCTTTCTCTCTCTTCTTTTCTCTCTCTCTCTCTTCAATTCCACCATGGCTAAAGACCTCCAAATCCCAATTGATTTCCAAGAATGCAAAACCCCAAATTCACCCTCATCTAGGATTCCCAAAATGGTTGAATGTCCAGGAGCACCTAAGAAGCCCATAAGGCCAAAACCGGCATGCAAGAGAAGACTGGTATTTCAGCTCGTCCTGGTTGTTGAAGAAGAAGAAATCAATTCGATTTTCAAAAACGATGAAAATGCTAATAAGGATCATAACGATATCATAAAAAAAAGGCGTACCATGTAAATTAAGAAAAATAAAATGTTTTTCAGAATCATCTGATATCTGAAACTCATTAGTGAACAGTACTCAATAAAAGGTGTTGCAAGAGTCTCTATTAGAAGTTTTTAGGGTTTAGTTGTAAGGTGAAGTTTCCGTTGTTCTAGCTATCGTATCGTATCATATGTATAGTGTTATATCGTGTCGTTGTACTGTGTTATGTCGTGTCGTGTCAAGTTAACTAGCTAACTAGTTGGAAAAACTAAAATCGTATCGTTTGGTGGTTTTTTTTTTAATGTGAAGTATGTGTTGTGTTTCATGTGTGATGGATCTGAAACTATGGGTAAAAATCAATAAAAACATCTAGTTTTTATTTAGAATCGTTTTTTTTCAGTAATATTTTTTATTATTTGTTTTACCATTTTATATTTAATAATTTTTAATGTGTTAATGATGATACAATTTTTTCTTTCAGTTCGTTGATCATTTATTATCTTTACTGGCCAACCTCCTGATTTTTTTTATGAATGATTGTTTTTACTCTCTTGAACGTGTTTCTCATAATTGAAAGTTTATTGAAAATAATTTTTCCTGTTTTCACACCTGATTTTGTGAGGTTGTTGTGTATGTTGTTCTTGTATCGTCTTGAAATTCTCAAATTATTTAGTATTTTCTTTTGGTTATCCAGTTATTATTGAGGCGAATTCAACATTAAAACTAATGATATATATATATATATCCAATTAAATTTACAAAATTCAATCTAAATAAAAAATGGTGATTTTATGGAAGATTGAAGGATGGAGAAAGTTAGATGTGATTGTTTAAATTGCTTATGTTGGTAGGAAGGAAGAAAGTATATGAACTATGTCTCTTCAACAAATTTTGATCATAAATGTACATGAAGTCTTTGTTATTGTGAGAAGTGGTTCTTTCGATCATTCTTCGAAAGAGGACACTTGATTTTGAATTTGATCAATTGAGATATCAGGAAATAATATTCTTAATTTCTTCATTCGAAGTGAATTCTTAGTCTATTTCTGTATTCTTTTTAGATTCAAAGACTAACCACAAAATCACAAAAAAAATAGATTCATAAGTTCGATACCTTGTATAAAACTCATGTGTGTAAAAAATATTCGATCGCATAGAATTTGATAAATAAATTTTGGTAAATTTGATAAAAAAAAACTTATGTTTGTGTTCAAACATTTACTTTAGTTATTTAAATTCCTCTCTATGTATATTCAAAGAATCTAGTAAGTTATTTCTTATATTCAAAATCTTATGTATAACTTCCTCTCTATGTATATTCAAAATTTAGTAAGTTATTTTCTTGAAGATTCAAAATAGACTAATTCTTATTTTGTGATGAATTATTAATTTTCTTAAATAATAATAATCATCATCATATTAATATATTGAATAAAATTTTAAAAATGACATTTAAAATGATGTTATGTACGTAATTTTATCTTTGTCTGGAGGTAGAAATGTTGCTTTTGATATACTTTCCATTTAAATAAGCATTACAAAACAAGAAGGGAAAAAAATACATTAGAAAATACCACTAGCACAACACAAAATTTGATATATCTTAAGCAAATGAAACAACAGGTAATAATAAGATATATAAAGAGTATGAAAAAAATATAGTGATTTACAATCCTTTTATTCTGATATTCGATTTCTAAATTCTTCTATTTAAGATAAGTGGTGAAGTCACATAGGTATTAACGGGTTCATTGAATTCCCCTTCAGCGAAAAATTATACTATTTACATATGATAAAAGTAATTTTTATGTATATATAATAAATGTTGAAGCCCCTTTCATTAGTTCATATATTTACATTTTAAAATTTTAAATCCCTTTATAAAAATTCTATCTTCGCCTCTGTATAGAATCATGTCTTGAATTTGATAAGTTCTAATTCTTTTTTAAATGTTACTTAATTACCTTTCTCTAATATTTACCAATTGAAATGATCTAAAATTACCTAGGATATAACCTAATTATTATCAATATATTTTAACCCCTTTTTGTTAAAAAAAAATTAAAGGAAAAACTTTGGATTACTACTACCAACTTTTGGCATAACAAACATGTTTGACATTTCTTACAACTGACTCAGCATTGGGATTGATGAATTTGTTTTTATCCTATTTTTCTTTTTTCTTTTAATGGAAAAAGTAAAGGAAAAAAAGGGATTGTATTTATTAATATGAACAAGAAATACACCATGTGAATTTGGCTTTAAACTCAACATGGAGTTCTATTGTCTTTATTCATTATTTGGTTCATGGAAAATAAAACTTTTAATAAATTAAAGTTTTTTTTTAAAAAAAAAAAAAGAAGAAAAACCAGGTGCTGGTAATATTATATGGTTTTTATTATCTATAAATCTATCGTAGGACGTTGAACATTTTTTTTCTTTTATTTTAGGAGAATTAACGAGTTTAATTTAGTTTACTATGTTTATTTCAAGGAAAAACAAGTATAGACATAAGTTTATGAAATTAAGGCGAGCCACCATCATCATATTATAGCATGAACATTAAATATATTAGCGAATCTATTTCATTTTAGTGTTCGTCTGGAATATTATTTATAGAAAAAAAACTAAATTTTATGTATAAAAATATTAAACCCATTCTTTTTAGTAGTATTGTAAGGTTTTCTTTTTTTATCATTGTATTAAAATGGAGAGTAAAATTAATGATTTTTTGAGTAGTATAATTATTGTCTTTTTTTGCAATTTTTGTTATAATTGAAACTGTGTGATAAAGTTCAAAAACTACCATGGTTTTATTTTCCTTTTTTTGTTTTGGAAAAATAACATTAATTAAATAAGTATGTGTTCTAAAATTGATAACTTTAAAATCTTAAATTCACCACTAAAATATAGAATAAAACCAAATGAACTATATTAGAATTGGCATTATTTATTATCTAAAATAGTTCTCTAAAATGGGAAATTCTGATTAATGAATTCTACTTGTTTTATCCTTCCAAATTAAACAATCCAGTTTAATTATTTATTTTTTCTAACATTTTATAATAAGTTATAAATATTAAATTCTTTATTCTTATAAAACTCAGAATGCAGTTTAATTAATTATTTTTTCTAATAATTTAAAATAAGTCATAAATATCAAATTCTTTATAAAACTCTTTCTTTTTAGACCAAACAATGAAACGTTAGAAAGTTACTAATTAAAGTAAAAATATACGTTACTTAACTATGTGTTTAATAATTTACTTTATTTATTGTGAGAAATATTAAAAATATTTTTGAATTTGGTACAAATTATTATTTTTGTTCCTATATTATTGATAAGCTTAAAATTACTCTTCAACTTGGTGAACCAAGCTTAAATA
>JAOTQR010072611.1:0-13197 GCA_025774065.1 Solanum ossicruentum | reverse complement strand
GTGTGTGCATACCTTTTCTTTGTAAATTCTGGGAGCTGCTGCAGGTGAGGTTAGTCAGTAAAACAGAGGAAACTCTGTCGAAATTTCGGTAGAATCCTAGGATGAGATTAGAAAGGAATTCGACTTATTAGGTGATTACGTGCCCCTATCGGGCACTGGTCACGACCCCAGGGAGGGGTGTGACATTAATTTTTATAAATATTTATTACTTTGAAATCAAATTTTTACCAAAAGAAAAGAAAAAAAAGATATATAAAGTATTTAAATTTAGAGACAATTATATTTTATTTGAAATTATTGAGATTTAGAGACAATTATCTTAGACTTTTGTCTCATGTTATCCTCTTTCACTGCAAACATGTTTACTTTTTATTATAAATTATTGTAATTTTTCTTCAATTCTAATGTTGCTTGTTTTGCTTATAGCTAAAAAAAAAAAATACAAAAGTCAGTCAATATTTTTTCCTTTTCTGAATCGATGATAGTTAGATAAAACATTAAGTTTTGTGTTGTTAGCTTTTTGAAAGATGGTTATATAATTATCTTTTTTATTAGTTTCAATTTATATAAATTTGATATTATATACTTGTGCTCATATATAATAATAATTTCATCTTTAAAATACAATAATTTTTTATTTATAAAAAATTGGTATAAGGTGGAGCTAGATTCGCTAAACAATTATTAAAAATTTAATATAAATTCAATGAGCGAGAAAATAATAGAGAATATAGAGAACTTAGTGTATCTTAAATCTATACCTATCTATCTATATCTATACTATATTAAAAACACAAGGCTCTTAGAAATTTTGTTTGAACTAATTATCCTTCATTAAAGAGTCCTCTTTAGACAAAATTATTTTTTCACTATTTTTCTTTAAATTATTAATTTATTATATTTATGATATTGACTTTTAAAATTTATGAAAATAAATAATAAAATAAGGACTTTTAAACGTGGAAAAACTCTTAAATCTTCCTTATTTAATAGAGTTTTACTTCTTCCTCATTTGAATCAAGAAAATATTTTACATTCGCTAAGAAAAATTCTAATTTACTATGATATATAGGACATTTATAAATAAATAAGTTATCAAAATTACTTTTGTAGTGAATTATTTGTCTTTACATAAGTTTATACTTAAATTTAATTTTTACGTGTAATGTTTGTTACCAGATGAGATAAATGTTTTGATCACGTCCAAAACACGTACAATAATAATTACGTTCATAAAAATACTCTGCTTTAGCCAAAATTGTATTTTCACCATTTCCTTCAAGTAATTTTTTTTAAATCTTTAAGACTCTAAAAATTAAATAAATATGCTTATTAAATCTTTTATAATTTAAATCAAGTAGAAATTTCTAATATGTGAAAATTTTAAATTAACCAAGATTTTGCTTATTTTAGATTTCTAAAATTAATTAAAATATTTATTTGATTTAGGTAAGAAATCTTGATGGTTAAAGGTTTACTTTAGTTGAAAAATAGTCTTTACTATTTTTCTTCAATCATTATTATATTATTATAATGAGATTACATATTGACTATAATAAAACTAAATGAAGAAGATTTTCTTATTGTGGTATTGTGGTTAAGATTCTATCCGGAGAATTTTTTTCAACTAACATAGGCTTGATGAAAATTTAAAAAAAAAAACTTAAAATAATAGGGGAAAAAAAAGTTTTGAAAAAGTCCAAAGAAATAGGCATAAAACGTTCAAAAGAAAATATAGCGAAAAGATTAGGAAACAATTTTCTACAAACATTTGAATTACTAAATTTATTAGACACTCCTAAATCTATAAATTTACCTTTTATTAAAAAAATATCTATCAAAAAAAGTCCAAAAATATAGACAAAAAATTTCTAATAGTACATTAATTTTTATTTAATAGAATCCTAAAATTTTTGTCCAGAATTATAGATAAAAATTTCTACTAACTGTGATATCCCCGTGAAAAGATGAAAAGTACCCCTAGAATTTACCTTGCGCGTAACGTGTCTTCCCATGCTCCGATTACAAATCCGAGATTGAATTTGTGATCAGTGCAAAAAACTGAGTCGAAAAATAGTCTCGACTCGACTTTAACGCGAAAAAACGCGAATAAATTTTTCTTAAGAAAATAAAAAACAATGAGATTTTTTCGCCCCTTCTATGACGTGGAGAGGACACAGAACCACACTTGGTGTTTTTCTGAATTTTGACGAGAAGTTGAAATTCGTGAAAAAGTTAGAGAAAACACTAGTGCGCGTCGCGCGCTAGTGTAAAAATGGAGCAGATTTCATTTTTTTAATGGGAAAGGGGCAATTCCTATTTTTTCCATACCACATATCCTAAACTAATCTTTTTTTAAGTCGTATTTAATTAAAAACCCGTTATTTTCTTCATTCATTCTCTCAAATAAGCAAACCCTCTCAAGAATTTACGCTCAAGAAACTTAAGAAACGATAGTAGGGCTTAGGGATTTCCTTCCAATTCCTCAAGAACCCATTCCAAGGTATGTAAGGCCTTTCAAAATCTATCTTATTATTATTATTATTTAGGGATTTAAAAATCCCAATTCCATACAAGTTTTCGGTTAAACCGTGAGATCAAGAATTTCATCCCGTAGTAGTAAATTCCATATAGATGTTAGCTTATGCACTCCTTTTGATATGAAAATCATGTCTTTTCCTGATTTTAGTATGAACTTGCATTGTTGTACAATATTTACCGTAAATGATGGATTCTTGAAAACCTTGAAATTAATTCAAGAAAAGAAAAGCTAGCATATGTATGGTTTGAGTCAAGTTAAAGAATGATTTTCTTGAGATTTCTTGGCACTTTAGTTGAGTAAACTAATATGTTTGAAAGTACATGAAAGATACTAGTTTCAGTAAAGTTAAAGATTTCAGTTGAGAAAGCTAAGTAGTAAGCAGAGCTAAGTCCCCAAGAAAACAAGATTTCAAGAATTTATAATTCTTTAAGTATGAGCTATATAAAGTTTTGGGAGTAGTATTGAGCACTGATATAGGTGAGACTAGAATTAATTACTCAACTCATAAACTATGTAGCCAGCATAGGGTAGGATTATACCACGGTACCTTCCCTGTTAGCCACTGAGATGGCCTAGTGTTGAGATGGATCAGCTCCCCTAGTTCTTCGTACCCTACCCCAACAAAATACGAGATAGCTCTGGCAGCGTGGGCAAGACGCTGCATCACAATGAAGCTCATAGTGGTGGTTGTCGGTTAAAGAAACTCTCCAAGCTAAGAATTATGTTTTACTTACCAATTTTCAGTATACAAGTCTTTATGATTATTGCTATTACGTTATGAACAATGCTTATGTCTTTTTGAGAAGTATTATGATATTCTGATTAATTGTTTTGGTCATCTTATATACCGTACGTACCACATACTGATGTCCTTAGGACCTACATCGTTTTATGATGCAGACGCAAGTGATCGAGTTCCTCAGCAGCCGCTTCATTGAGAACTTGATAGCTTCCAGGTAGTGGTAAGGCCTCTTCTCAGTCTAAGACTTTTGGTTTATGTTATTTCTTTTCAGTCTTTATAATACTTAAGGCCTGTCCCAGTAGTCATTTCAGACAGCTTTAGTAGAAGTTCCATAGACCATGTGTTAATATTCCAGTCTCAGATCGTTCTGTATTACTTAGTAGAGGTTCCACAGACCATGTGTTAGTATTCTAGTCTCAGATCGTTCAGTATTACTTATACACTTTTACATCCATCTTATGCAGATAGATTATGAATTATCTTGTTGTTTCTATGGTTATTCCACTACTGATAAGTCTTCCGCTGAGTAAGTATCCAGGCCAAGTGGTTCACTTCGGACCAGAAATAGTTTTCGAGTGCCGGCCACGTCCAGGGTGTAGGCTCGGGGCGTGATAAACTTGGTATCAGAGCACAGAGTTCAAGAGTCCTAGGAATTCTATGGATTCATGTCTTAGAGTCCGTATTATGGGTGTGAAGCACTCCACATCTATAATAGAAAGGCTACGGGACATTAGGAAGAGTCTTTATTAATTGTCATTCCTTGTCTCGTGCTTCAGAGTGTATCTCTATGAAGTCCCTTCTAACTCGTGCGTTCACGTCGTGTTTTTCAGATCATACCTCCTCGCAGAGCTAATCGACCAGTAAGGGGCAGAGGACACCCAGCCAGGAGGAATGCAAACCAGCATGGCTGAATTCCTGAGGAACTTAGAGGTCCAGTTGTGCCTGTGGAGCACCCACAACAAGCTAACATCACTAATGCTGAACTTCGCTAGGCTATTCAGACTTTGGCTCAGGCCATCACTACTCAGGGAGGCCGCCAAGGAGATGGAAGGGATGAAGAGGCGAATACCGCCAGAGTTAGGGAGTTTTGAGGATGAACTCACCAGAGTTCACAGGGTCTAATGTGAAGGAGGATCCTGAGAACTTCATTGAGGAGCTCCAAAAGGTGTTTCAGGTGATGCGCATAGGTGATGCTGAGTAGGTTGAGTTGGCTACCTACCAGCTCAAGGGGTAGCTAGAATCTGGTTTGATCAGTGGAAAGAGAGAAAGGCAGATGGGGCGCCAGCTATTAGTTGGGTGGTGTTTGAGGAGGCCTTTCTGGGAAAGTACTTTCCCAGGGAGATAAGGCAGGCTAAGGTAAGGGAGTTTCTAAACCTGAAGCAGGAGAATATGAGTGTACAGGAGTACAACCTCAAGTTTACTCAGTTGTCTCGTTACGCTCTGACTATGGTGGAAGACATGCATACTAGGATGGATCTCTTCGTGTCCGGGCTCTCTCGAATGACTAAGAGAGAGGGCAGGAATGCGATGTTGATTGGGGATATGGATATAGCCTGTCTAATGACATATGTTCAGTAGGTAGAGGAGGAGAAGATGCAGGATAGGGAGGATTTCAGGAGTTAGAGCGCCAAGACATCAGGCCAAGAGACAGGTAAGAGAGGGACTAGAGGTGGAGGTCACTCATCTTTTCAGCCTAAGACAGCTGGGCAAGCACCTTCATCCGCTAGTGAGCCTGCACCGAGAATTAGGAATGAGCAGAGTTCACAGCCCTGCAAGTTCTCGAGAAGCCAGTCACAGGGTAGCGTAGCTCAAGGAGTGAATTGTTACCCCACTTGTGGTAAGTGTGGTAGGTCACATCCCAGAGAGTGCCTTATGGGCACAAATGGTTGTTTCAAATATGGTCAGGTGGAGCATTTCTTGAAGGATTGTGCTATGGGGAAGCAGAATATGAGAGATACCAGATCACAGACAGTCTCTTCAGTACTGCAGGGTAAGCCATCTCATAGGGGTACTATAACAGGGACAAGTGGGGGCACAAACCGCTTATATGCCATGGGCACCAAACAAGAGCAGGAGAACCCACCAGATGTGGTTACGGATATGCTCCAAATCTTTACTTATGATGTCTATGCATTATTAGACCCAAGAGCCACTTTGTCATTTGTAACCCTATATGTAGCTGTGAAGTTTGGGTTAATCCAAAACGTCTTCTTGAGCCTTTTAGTGTTTCTAATCCTATGCAAGAGTCTATTTTAGCCCAAAGAATCTATAGGGGTTGTTCAGTCTCTGTTTATCATAAGACCATTGTAGTTGATTTGGTGGAGTTAGACATGGTAGAGTTTGATGTCATCCTAGGCATGGATTGGCTTCATGTTGGGTATGCCTCCATAGATTGCAGAACCAGAGTAGTCAAATTTCAGTTTCCTAGCGAACCAGTCTTAGAGTGGAGTGGTAACTCAGTATTTCCTAAGGGTCAGTTTGTCTCTTATCTCAAAGCCAGAAAGTTAATCTCTAAGGAGTGTATATATCACCTAGTCAAAGTTCAGGATTCTCGTGCAGAGGCAGCATCTCTTCAGTTTGTCCCCTTTATGAATGAGTTCCCAAAAGTCTTTCCTGAGGATCTTCCTGAAGTTCCTCCTGATACGGAGATAGACTTCAGGATAGACACTCTCCCAGATACTCAGCTCGTATCCATCCCTCCATAAAGTATGGCTCCTTCAGAGCTAAAGGAGTTAAAGTTGCAGTTGAAAGATCTTTTAGATAAGGGTTTCATTGACCAAACGTATCACCTTGGGGTGCTCCAGTTCTTTTCGTGCGTAAAAAGGACGGTTCCCTTCAAATGTGCGTAGATTACCATCAGTTGAACAAGGTGACCATTAAGAATAAGTATCCTCTTCCCATAATTGATGACTTATTCGACCAACTCCAGGGTGCTACTTGTTTTTCCAAGATAGATCTCGAATCTGGATATCATCAACTTAAAGTTAGAGAGAATGACATTCATAAGACAGCTTTCATAACCCGATATGGCCATTATGAGTTCTTGGTCATGTCCTTCGGGTTGACAAATGCACCAGCAGCTTTCATGGACCTTATGAACAGGGTGTTGAGGTCGTACCTAGATATGTTCGTCCTTGTGTTCATAGATGAAATCCTGATCTACTCTCGTAACAAGGAGGAACATGCAGACCATCTTAGAGTCATCCTTCAGACCCTTAAGGATCAGTAGCTATATGCTAAATTTTCTAAGTATGAGTTTTGGTTAGAGTCTGTGGCATTTCTAGGTCACATTGTGTCGGATGAGGGCATCCAAGTTGATTCCCAAAAGATTGAGGCAGTAAAGAATTGGTCAAGGCCCACAACTCCCACAGAGATAAGGACTTTCTTGGGCTTGGCGAGGTACTATAGACAGTTTGTAGAGGCATTTTCTTCTATCTCTGCTCCCTTGACTAAGCTGACTCAGAAGAAGGCTAAGTTTGAATGGTCTGAAGCTTGTGAGAAAAGTTTCCAAGAGTTGAAGACTAGGCTGACCACAGCCCCAGTCCTATCCCTACTAGATGGAGTTGATGAATTCATAGTATATTGTGATGCTTCCATAGTAGGCTTAGGTTGTGTAATGATGCAGAGAGGCAAGGTGCCTCCAGACAGCTTAAAATTCATGAAAAGAATTACCCAACTCATGATCTTGAGCTTGTTGCGATGGTGTTTGCTCTGAAAATATGGAGACACTATCTATATGGTGGGCACATGGATGTATTCACGGACCACAAGAGTTTGTAGTATGTTTTTGGCCAGAAGGAGCTGAATTTGAGACAAAGAAGATAGTTGGAGCTGCTAAAAGATTATGATATGAGTATCCTCTATCATCCAGGTAAAGCTAATGTAGTTGTTGATGCTCTTAGCAGAGTGACCATTGGAAGAGCAACCCATGTTAAGGCTGAAAAAAATAGTTAGCTAAGGAAGTTCTCAGACTAGTCCATTTGGGGGTGCAGATTGAAGATTCTGACGAAGGTGGGGCCATTTTCAGAAATGGGTCAGAGTCATCTTTACTGGTAGAAGTGAAAGAAAAGCAAGACAGGGATCCCATCCTCTTCCAATTGAAAGAAGATGTTCAGAAGCAGAAAGTATTAGTGTTCTCAAAAGGGGGAGATGGTGTCTTGAGATACCAAGGCAGACCGTGTGTGTCAAATGTTGACGACCTTAGAGATAGGATCTTGGTTGAGGCTCATAATGCCAGATACTCTATCCACCCTGGTGCAACAAAGATGTATAGAGTCTTGAGAGAAGTCTATTGGTGGGGTGATATGAACAAGGATATTGTAAAGTTTGTGTCTAAATGCCCAAATTGCCAAAAAGTTAAGGTTGAGCACCAAAGGCCTTGTGGCATAGCCCAAAATATAGAGATTCCAGAATAGAAATAGAAGATGATCAATATGTACTTCTTAACAGGCTTACCTCGATCCCGTAGATAGCATGATTCTATATGGTTCATAGTAGACAGAATGACCAAGTTAGCTCACTTTTTACCTGTCAAGACGACTGATACAGCCGAGGATTATGCCAGACTTTATCTTAAGGAGATTGTTAGGTTGCATGGGATCCCTATATCCATTATTTCAGATAGAGGATCTCAGTTTTATGACACAGTTTTGGAAGTCCTTTCATTAAGGGCTTGGTAGGAAGGTGAATCTTAGCACAACTTTCCATCCACAAACAGACGGGTAAGCAAAACGAACTATACTAACCCTGGAGGATATGCTGAGGGCGTGCATGATAGACTTTAAAGGTAACTGGGATGATCATTTACCTTTGATTGAGTTCTCCTATAATAATAGCTTTCAGGCCAGCATACAGATGGCACTATATGAGTCTCTTTACGGGAGAAGGTGTAGATCATCCATAGCGGGGTTTAAAGTTGGTGAGGCAGGATTGATAGGACCTGATCTAGTCCATCAGGCTATGGAAAAGGTGAAGGGTATCCAAGATAGGCTCAAGACAGCTCAGAGCAGACAAAAGTCGTACACGGATGTTAGAAGAAGAGACTTCAAGTTCGAAGTAGAAGATTGGGTATACTTGAAGGTATCTCCAATGAAGAGAGTTATGAGATTCAGGAAGAAGAGGAAACTCAGCCCCAGATATATTGGGCCTTATCATATTCTGAGAAGAGTGGGTAACATTGCTTAAGAGTTATAATTACCAATAGAATTAAGCATGATACATCCGGTATTTCATATTCCATGCTTAAGAAGTGCTTGGGAGATCCCTTTCTAGTGGTCCCGGTTGAAAGTGTGGGGATTAAGGACAATTTGTCATATGAAGAGATTCTGGTGCAAATGTTAGACCGGTAAGTTCGCAAATTGAGGACCAAGGAGATTGTTTCGGTGAAGGTTTTGTGGATGAATCAATTCGTAGAAGAAGCCACATGAGAAGCAGAAGAGGACATGAAGGCCAAGTATCCATACTTATTCGTCGGCCTAAATGCGGACCTTGAAGGTAAACTTACATACTTAAGACTTATGTTAGTTTAAAGTGTGGTAATCTTGTTATCTCGAGTTGAATTTTTTGTACCATTATCATTCGAGGATGAATACTCCCAAGGGGAAGATATTGTGACACTCCTGTGAAAAGATGAAAGCACCCCTAGAATTTACCTTGCGCGTAACGTGTCTTTCTATGCTCCGATTGCAAATGCGAGATAGGATTTGTTATCAGTACAAAAAACTGAGTCAAAAATGGTCTCGACTCAATTTTAACATGAAAAATGAGAATTAATTTTTTTTCAAGAAAATAAAAAATAGTGAGATTTCCGCGCCCCTTCCGCGATGCGGAGAAGACGCGGAACCACACTTGGTGTTTTTCCGAATTTTGATGAAAAGTATTCGCAAAAAAGTGAGAAAAAACATTAGTGCGCATCGTGCACTAGTGTAAAAATGGAGCAGTTTTCACTTTTTAATAGGAAAGGGGCAATTTTGACTTTTTCCACACCCCATATCCTAAACTAAACCATTGTACAATATTTACAATAAATGATATATTCTTGAAAACCTTGAAATTAATTCAAGAAAAGAAAAGCTAGCTTATGTATGGTTTGAGTCAAGTTAAAGAGTGATTTTCTTGAAGATTTCTTGGCACTTTAGTTGAGTAACCTAGCATGTTTGAAAGTATATGAAAGATACTAGTTTCAGTAAAGTTAAAGATTTCAGTTAAGAAAGCTAAGTAATAAGCTGGGCTAAGTCCCCAAGAAAACCCGATTTCAAGAATTTATAACTCTTTAAGTATGAGTTATATAAAGTTTTGGGAGTAGTATTGAGCACCGATATGGGTGAGAATAGAATTAATTACTCAACTCATAAACTAGGTGGCCAGCATAATGACACGTCCTGCCTAAATTCTGCTCCAAAACAATGCAGAACATGTTCGTCGTGCTCTGGAGAGCTCCGAAACTCTCTAGAACTGTGCAGAAGATAAAAGAGAAGAATAGAGAAACCTCGAAGGTTCCAGAGACTTGAAGAATTGTATAGATAAGTCTTACACTTGTAAATATCGTAGATATTTTGTAGGAAGACTCCAAAGGATCAATCCTAGTAGTAGGATCAAATTAATCCTAGTCATCCGTTGAGGAGGTGGAGTAGTATAAATACCCCTCCTTGGCATTTATTTGGCACCAAACAAAATTGTAAGCTCTCAAGCCTTGTAAAGCATTGTCTCAAAGCAATCAAAGTCTTCTTTTGTCAAAAGCTCTCTCTTGTCTTTTAATATCTAGCATTCCCGTAGCGATCGTAGGCAACAGGCTTACTAGTGTTTGCAAGATCGTACAAGATTCGTGAGCATCCTGACTAGTGTCGCACGGAAGTTCTAGCGTGAGTTCTAGGTCCATGACAATGTGGTATCAGAGCAGGCTACTAAGTTAAGTAATGGCAAGGTACAGAGAGGTATATGCTGCCAGCACTGCCGAAGTCATGACGGACGTTACCAAGAAGCCCAAGGGTAAGAAGAGCGCCAAGAAGGTGGAGAAAGTGCCAACGGATCCTGCACCAAGAGATGTTATCTCCCTTCCAACCGCCGAAGTAATTGAGATGAGCAAGAGGAGTTGCCAAAGGATGTCACTCACAGGATGGAATGGATCGCTAGAGTAGAGACTGTCTGCCAGGCCGTAGAGTTGCTAGGCCATTGCTTGAATCAGATCGATGGCAAATTCAAGACCTTGGAGGAATTCGCCCTTGAGGAAAATGATAACATCTGTAAGGACTTTGACGACTAGCGGGCAACGGAGGAAGAAGCTCACACTTCCTTGGAGAGTAGGATCGAGGCCTTAGAGGGAAAGTTCATGGGCATGCTAGAAGCCATGAGTGCCAAGGTAAAGGAGCTGGTAGAAGCCATCCTGTAGGGTAGACATGCCGCCCCGGCTATGGAATGGGAGGCCAGGATTAAAGCTCCCAAGCCACCTATCTTTAAAGGTGTTCATGATGCCCAAGAGGTGGAAAACTTCTTGTGGAACATGGAGAACTACTTCAAGTGCAACAAGGTGAGTAACGATGATACAAAGATGAACACGACCATAATGTACCTAACAGAGATGGCGATGTTATGGTGGAAGCGGAAGGATGCCAAGATAGGGAAGAGACTCTGCACAATCAACATGTGGGAACAATTTAAGGTGGAGTTCAAGAAGACCTTCTACCCCAACAATGTCGTCTATGAAGCCAAAAAGAGGCTAAGGGAATTGAAGCAGACAAGCAGCACGAAGGCATACATAAAGAAGTTCACAACTTTCATACTTCAAATCCCCAACCTCATGGAGAAAGACATGTTGTTCAACTTTATAGATAGATTGTAGAGTTGGGCCAAGACGGAGCTAGAGCGACGACAGCTTTCCGCCTTTGATGAGGCCATCACCCAAGCAAAAGCCTTGATGGACTTCAAGCAGGACAAAGGAAAGGCTAAGGAGATAAGGAGTAGCCATGCCAAAGTTGGGGGAGATCGCAGTAGGGGCAAGGAAGCCCACCCACCTAGGAAGCCAGTACGTCAGGCATATGCCGAGAAGAAGGACCAACCGCCTAAGGAGAGAGGCTGCTACTTATGCAGAGGCCCACATGGGTATGCGAGGTGTCCTCAGATGGAAAACCTTGGAGCCATCATACAGGACTATGGGAAGAAGGAGACTCAAGAATAAGCTCAGAGTTCGGGCACCACATAGGTGGGCATGATCAGGGTCTGTGCCACTACTGCCACGCCAACCGGTAAGCAGGAGGCTTATCCCACGTAGTACATAGATATGACCCTAAATGGGAAGCAGGTGCATGCCATGGTGGACCAGGAGCCGAAGCCAATGTAATGACCAAAGCAATAGCGGTAAGATTAGGGCTAAGTTACAGTCCGAGCAGCACGCGTCTTAAAACGGTTAATTCTCCACTGACGCTGATATGCGGAGTCGCACATGGCATAAACGTCATCTTAGGCAAAGGGCAAGGTAAGACAAGCTTTGATGTCACCCCTTTGGATATCTTTGATATTATACTTGGGCAATAGTTCTTCCGCCAATGCCACACCATGATAGACCCCTACTTTCAAAGGATGCTTGTGTTAGAAAAGGAAGGGTCTTGTATGGTACCTTTAGTCGAGATGCCCAAGGCGGAAGGAGTCACCCAACTATCGGCCATGCAGCTTATGAAGGGCCTTAAGAAGGGGGAGCCCACTTACCTGGCCACCATCATGAGTTTGAGTGAAAGCGATGGTGTCCCAAAACCCTTGCCACCTTGTATTTAAAAGGTGCTTGACGAGAATAAAGGCGTCATGCCCGAGGAGTTTCTAAGGAACTTGCCACCAAGATGGGAGGTCAATCACAAGATCGAGTTGGAGCCAGGCACCCGACCACCCGCCTATCCACTATATTGCATGGCACCACCAGAATTAGAGAAGCTTAGGAAGCAGTTGAAGGAGCTCCTTGAAGCTGGCCATATCCGACCATCCAAAGCACCATATGGAGCCCCAGTGTTGTTTCAGAAAAAGAAGGATAGTTCATTGTGCCTTTGCATAGACTATCGGGCGCTAAATAAGGTGACCGTCAAGAACAAGTATCTGATCCCGCGGATAGCCGATTTATTCGACAGACTTGGGCAAGGAAAGTACTTCTCCAAAATGGATCTCAGGAAAGGCTACTATCAGGTATGTATAGCTGAGAAGGATGAGCCAAAGACAACATGCGGCACTAGGTATGGATAGTACGAGTGGTTGGTAATGCCCTTCGGTTTAACCAACGCACCCGCTACCTTCTGTACCCTCATGAATAAGATCTTTCACCCATACCTGGATGACTTTGTGGTAGTATACTTAGATGATATTGTGATATATAGCCACACCTTGGAGGAGCACGTGGAGCATTTACGCAAAGTCTTCCAAGTCTTACGGGAGAACCAGTTGTACCTTAAGCGGGAGAAGTGCGAGTTTGCCTAGTACGAAGTGCACTTCTTTGGTCATATTATTAGCTAGGGCCAGCTTCGCATGGATGGGGCCAAAGTGCGAGCCATCGTAGAGCGGGAGACGCCCACTAAGGTGACGGAGCTAAGATCATTCCTTGGGCTTGCTGATTACTACCGGAGATTCATAAGTGGCTACTCCGCAACAGCCGCTCCACTCATCGAGTTGCTAAAGAAGAACAAGCCGTAAGTTTGGAGCAAGAAATGTCAGGAGGCACTTAAGGGCCTTAAAGCTGCCACATCGGAGGAGCCAATTCTTGCCTTACCCGACTTCTCCAAGACATTCGAAGTACACACGGATGCCTCAGACTTCGCTATTGGGAGCGTGTTGATGCAAGATAGGCACCCCATAGCTTTCGGGGGGAATGGGTCGAATGAGACTGCCACCTTCCTACGGCAACAGGAGATTCGAGAAAAGATGGAATAGGAAGACTGAG
>JAOTQR010072590.1:0-13198 GCA_025774065.1 Solanum ossicruentum | reverse complement strand
GAGTTTGGAACCTTACATGTGTAGGCGCCTTTTGGGGTAAAACCCAAGGGGACAAAACCGTGAGGGGGACGACGATACGTAACGCCCCAAAGCGGACAATACCTACACGTGTGGGGATGGTCGTGACAAATTTCCTAAATCTCAAACCTAGGATTAAGTCTTAATTTTTCCAATTAACATAACTCTAATGATATCTATATAATACTATAAACCTAATATTTGATTACCTATCTCGATATATAAAAATTTATTATAAAGTGATAAATTAAGAGAATAAAATTTAAAATAAAAATTAACTACGCACTAAGAGTGCATGCCAGGACAAATCACGGATCCCAAAACTAACCCATATACAACCTTATAATTGTCATTATTGTCTATACAGTGTTTTTACAATTCCAATGCACCTCTATATGCCTTTGTTCTTTTCCTAATACAAGTTGGAATTACTTTGAATCCCTTTCTACTTAACTAAATTATTACTTTGGCCGACTACCTAACTTAATTAAATAAAAATTTAATTATTCAATAAGATCGTTATTTATATTTTCATCAAAATTAAATAAGATCGTCATTCATCAAACAATAGCTTCAAATTATATTTGATATTTAAGGAAGAAAAATTTGAAGCGTCTCAATTATTAGGTAGTAAATTATATGAATTTTTTATGAAATTAAGGAGTCATTTATCCTCAAAATTTATTCACTTTCTTCCAAATTAATTATTAAATTTTATTTCAACAACAATTTTAGTTATTAAATTTTAAAATCCACTTTGGAGTCGAATTTCAATTTTTTAAAAATAAAATGCTTTGATCCAACATCATTTTCCATTTTCATGTTCATATATTTTTAATAAATGTTTTCCTGTCTTCTTTATATAAAAAAAATCAAATGCACCTTAATTCCAAATGAAAAAAAATCACGATAAACTTGAAAATTAATGATATCACTTTTCAATTTTCATTTAAAATTCACATATATATTGGGGTCAAGATGTAATTCACCGAGTTAAAAAAAATTATTTATCAAATTAAAAATATTTTAATATCGTTGTGCTCTAAAATTTTATTTTATTCTAGTGGTGTAAAAATAAAAAGATTTGACTAAAAAAAAGGCTAGCATTTGTTATGTCAACACATAATCTTATATTCCAACTTCATAAATTTCAAACCAATTAAAAGTATTTAAAATCTATCCCCTACATCCCTTTTTCGTTTTCATATATATTAGAAATACTTATTCCAAAATAGTAATCAACTTAAGTAGTTAATAAAGAACTAATAACTTTTTACTTAATTTGTTTTTAATATTAACTATTTTATGGTTAAAAGCATTGATAATTAATATTTTTTCCATAAATTTTAATAGTATATTGATAAGAGATATACTCTTTCCATTTTTTTTAGTTATCATAATTTTTTTTCAAGAATTATAATTAATATTTTAGGATCTGTATTTTTATAATATTGACATGAAAAAAATTTATAATTAATAGTATTTTTGTATAGTTTTTGAGTATCCAAAATTTTATTTTAAAATTAAGAAGGTATATCACATACTTTTTCCTAAATTAAAAGGTATTTGAAATCTACAACAAAATAGTAAAAATTATAAAAATATTTAGCCTATATTTTGATTGACTTCTTAAAAGAGACGTATAAGTTAAATAAACACTAAAATTATAAATTGGGATTGTTTCAGTTGTGTTTTTGTTCTCTTTTCTTTTTGCGTGTTTGGTATGACTAGCACATTTAATAGTTTGTGAGGAAGATGAATTAATTGTGAATAATTAATATGTTGGATCGTTTTGACCAATAAATAAATAAATAAATAGGATTGTCTAATTTTTGATTATTGACGTTTTTTAAAAAAAAAATCACTAATTTTGTAACTCAAATACTTTCAAAATAAAAAAAAATAGCTTATTAGTCAAAAATCATTTAACCAAAATCTATCTAAATATCCACTTAAAAAAATAAAATCTAAACATCCACTTTGAAAAAACAAAATCTAAACATCCACTTAGCGTAGTTTAAAAGCAAAATTATAAAAAGAATTAAATGGCAAAAAAATCTACTTCTTAATTTGATAAAATTATCTGTATCATTTAACTACTTTGAATTTTTGTATCAAATTAGTAGAAAACAATTACTCTACCAGTCCCATTTTATATGACAATCTTTGACTTAGTATGATGTTTAAGAAAAAAAGTAAGACTTTTGAAACTTGTGGTATAAAATCATTTTGAGAAATTTGTGTGGTTGAGATTCATTTCATTAAGGGTAAAAAGGAAATTTTAAAGTCAAATTATTTTCAATTAGAGTAAGGTGACATTCTTTTGGGGACAAACTAAAAAGAGAAGTGTGGCACATAAAATGAGACGGAGAGAGTATTTGTTACACAAAGCGCATCTAATTTCAATATATTCATCTCATCGCTGAAAGCAGTGAGTTTCTTCTTCTCCTCCTCCTTCTTCTTCTGCTTCGTTCTCCTCCTCCCCCTCTTGCTTCTTCTTCCGCTTTTTTCTCCTCCACCACCTCCTCCTCCTCCTCCTCCTCCTCCTCCTCTTTCTTCTTGTTCACACTAAATTGCTAAAAGTTTGGTTTTTTTTTCTGGTTTAGGACTTTTCATTTCTTATGGATTCAGAAGAAAAACGAGTCCTCGACAAGGTTTATACTCGGAGAAAGCATAAAATCCAGAAGCAAGAGATTGCTCCGACCATTGTCACCGACGTAACCTCCCAAGTAGAGGATCCGAAAAAGGTACCACCTAAAACTCGAGATCCATTTTTTTCATTCATTTTTTGTTGTTATGTGTATTACTTGTTTCAAAATAGTTGTCAGTTTAAATAATTAAGAAAGAATTAATTATTTTCTTACTTAATTTATTCTTAGTATTAAATTATTCTAGATTTAAGAGAAGAAATAGAGCTCAATGGGAATTTGGGGGTCCAGACGAACCCAATAATTTTTTCGTATATCCTAAATTTATATTTGAAAAATATGATTCTCTTCTTTACAACCCCAAACTCTTAATCTTGGTTTCGCATAAAAAATTGATAAGAGATTTATTCCCTCCATTCTTTCTAGTTGTTATAATATTTTATTAAGAGTAAAACAATATTAATTTCAATTGACATTTTAGGATGTTTATATTGATAATTTTGATACTTTTTATATAAATTTATATATTTTTTGTATAGTTTCTGAATCTTCAAATTTAATTTAAAATTATCACATTGATGTAATCTAGTTTAACTTTAAAAGTTATAACTAAAGCGGGCGAAGTAAAAATTATAAGATTATTTAGCATAATTTGAAAAAAAAAAATTGGGGTTGTTTAATTTTTGGCTTTCAACCTTTTTTTTTTAAAAAAAACTTTTTCACTCTTTTTGTTACTCAAAATACTTTCAAAATTTAAAAAAAAGAATAGCTTAAGAGTCAATAATCATTTGACACAAATCAATCTAAACATCCACTTAGCGTAATTTAAAAGCAAAATTATAAAAAGAGTTATAACGGCACAAAAATCTACTTCTTGATCTGATAAAATTATCTATGTCATTTAATTATTTTTAATTTTTGTATCAAATTAGTAGAAAACAACTATTTGTTAAACAGAACGCATCTAATTTAAATATTTTCGTCTCACCGCCGAAAACAACAAGTTTCTTCTTCTCTTCTCATCCTCCACCTTCTCCTTCTTCTTCTGATCATTCTCCTCCTCCTTTTTCTTTTGCTTCTTATTCCGCTTCTTTCCCCTCCTCCACCTCCTCCTTCTCCTTCTTCTTGTTCACTCTAAATTACTAAAAATTGAGTTTTTTTTTCTGGTTTAGGACTTTTCATTTCTAATGGATACAGAAGAAAAACAAGTCCCCGATAAGGTTTATACTCGGAGAAATCGTAGAACCCAAGAGCAAGAGATTTCTCCATACATTGTCACCGACGTAACCTCCCTAGTAGAGGGTTCGAAAGAGGTACCACCTAAAACTCGAGATCTATTTCCTCTATTCGTTTTTCATTTTCATGTATATTACTTGTTTCAAAATAATTGTCAGTTTAAATAATCAAGGAAGAATTAATTATTTTCTTGTTGAATTTATTTTTAGTATTAAATTATTCTAGATTTAAGAGAAGAGGCGGAGCTTAGTGGGAATTTGAAAGTTCACACGAACCTAATAATTTTTTCATAGATCCTACATTTATATTAGAAAAATAGCTTCTCTTCTTTACAATCCCAAACTACTTATCTTGGTTCCGCCTAAATAATTGATAAGAGATTTATTTGCACCATTCTTTTCTAGTTGTTACAATAAGAATCAAACAGTATAAATTTCAATTGACATTTTAAGATATTTATATTGATAATTTTGATATTATTTTCTTTATATAAATTTATAGTATTTTTTGTATAGTGCTGAATCTTCAAATTTATTTTAAAAATATCAAACTGATGTAATCTAATTTAACTTTAAAAGTTAAAACTAAAAGCAGGCGAAGTCAAACAATATTGGTTTTGTTAAACTATAAAAAAATTTAGGCGAGTCTTGCCGCTGATCATCTTTTTTGATGACTTTCGCCTAAAAATTATCAAATTTCAAAATTTTGATTTCATCGCTAAAGTTATTTTTATTAGTGCATTCTCACATCATTTTTCTCCTCTCTTTTTTTTTGAAACTCTGAGATCTCAAAATTGATCTTTTTTTAGGTTGAGTTTTCACCTCCCCTGAATTTAGCTGAAAGGCGCTTCTCCGGTAAAGTTTATACCCGGAGAACCAAGAAAGAGGATTCTCCGGCAACTGTCGTTGGGTTAACCTTACCAGAGGCCAAGGTCTCGAAATCGGAGACTAAAGGTTGTACTTAAAATTTATAATCTTTTTGATTGCTAATTTTTCCACCTGGGTGGATGTGCTGGATGGGTGTGGTTGTAAATGGGGTGGGGGTTAACAAGCTAATCGGATTCTTATCATAATCGGTAACGGTCCGGGAAGATCCACTCCTTTGCTACTTCGTACCTTGTCCTCTATGTCTGGGCTGCTGTACCTGTACCTGAAATCGACACAGGTGAGTAGGTAGAGAATACCGACAGGTCGAACTAAAATAAAAAACCTTTTCTTACTAGGTGTTTTCCTTAATTTTTTTAATCATAATTGAGGAATTCTTCATATTTGGCTAGAGAAAAGCTCAATTTCTTCTAATTTTGTAACATTCACAATGCAGTTTAAGACACTTTTATTTGAGAGTTTTGTGAAAGGAAAGAAACAGTGATACGAAAATATTACGTTAACACAAATATTTCTTGTTTTGCAGGTAATTAAAGCATGAGACTGAGGTTCTTTTGCTTGATGAAGGCATTTACAAGATGGTCTTTAGTATGTTTTTAGTATTCATGAATTTTATATAATACCTGTAAAATATATAACCAAGTTGCTTGAATCAGTTTCATGTTAATGTTCTTGTGGAGTTAAGTCTTTTTGAACTCCATTTGTTGTTTTTTTTCTGATACTAAATCAAATCAAACAAATTATTAGTCGATTATTTTTCTTAATTTATTTATTTAATTTGCGTTTTGACATAATTTTTTATTCGATTCTATTCATTTCAGTAAAATATAAAGAAAATTTAGGTACAACATATTTTGTATATATTTAAAATGCTAGCTTATAATAAAGTTAGTAAAAAAATAATAAATTTGTCATAATTTTTCAGAAATGGATGGAGCCATTTAAAAAATATGGAGAATATAATGTATTAAGAGTGAGCGGTAAATGAAGTGTTCTTTTTCAATACTAAATCAAGTCAAACAAATTATTAGTCAAATATTTTTTTCTTGATTTTGTTCAGCCAGTACAATGTAAAGAGAATTTAGGTACAACATACTTTGTATATATTTAAAATGCTAGCTTATAATAAAATTAGTAAAAAAAAATTATAAATTAGTCATGATATTTCAGTTTATAAATATTTAGGTTCGACTTCAAATTTTTTTATCGAAGTAGAAATATTTTAGGTTTGATCAAATTTGGGTTTTCTTTTAATATCGGAACTAAGAATTGTATTTAGAACACTTGAACTTAAATTATATTTATCTAAAAAACTTAGAAGCTACTGAAATAGTATATCATTTATCATATACTTTCCTCTAAATACCCATCTCTACTATAAAGATTTTGTGTATACAATTTCTATATCGTAAAAATAGACGTGATAAATAACATGTAGTAATTTTTTTTCCTCCACCATGACAATTTTATGTATTCAGGTCACTCTTTTCTTAGTATTTTTTGTTTGATACCACTTATTAGGGATTGCACGTACCCTCACCCCAACCTCTCATTAGTATGATATTGTCCGCTTTGGGCCAAACCTTCACGGATTTATTTTTGGGCACCTCCCAAAAGGCCTCATACTAACGAGATTGACAACAACCTGTGGGACACGCCGCCCGACCATCCTGTCGGGAAGACTTTCGACACAATGCATTGCCGCAAACTTTCAAATCGCCAGGTTACATCATCTGATCCGCGAAATCATCTTGCACGGTCGTTATCCGACCATCCTGTTGGGAAGACTTTCGGTACAAGGCATTACCGCAGACCTTCACATCGCCAGGTTACACCATCTGATCCGCCAAATCATCTTGCACCGCTGTTATCCGACCATCCGGACATGCCGCCTGTAACATCACATGATAGGAAGACTTTCGATATAAGACACCCTCACCCAAACCTGGGCTCCGATCCCTCACCCCGAACCTGGGGTCTAATACTATGATGAATTAGGTTTTAGGCCTAACTCACACCCCAAAAGCTAGCTCAAAGGGAGGGGGATTGCCTAAACCTTATAAGGTGACCACCCATCTCATTAACCACCAATGTGGGACTTTGTGTCTCAACATTTTTCTCCATTTTCACATTACTATTAATGATTATTCCTGATTTGAAGTACTTATTTACATTCATTCATCCAAAATAATAAGACCACCATCTAATAAATAACGCAATAGCTTCGAATCATATTTGATACCTAGGAAAGTAGAATTTGAGACGTCCCCTATGTTGGGTAGTAAAATATATGACTTCTTAACGAAATTAAAGATTCTTTGTCTAAAAAATTCTTCACTTTTCTCCATATTAATTATTTATTTCATTCAAAATCAGTGTGTGTTATCAAAATTTAAAATCAAATTCAAAGTTAAATTTCAATGTTTTTTCAAAAAAGGAAATGCTCTAAACCATATCTATTATTCAATTTTATCTTCATATATTCCAAATAAGAAGTGTTTTATTTTCTTCTTTATAGAAAATATAAAATCAAATAAAACTTTTTTCCAAATTAAAAAATTAAGATAAAAACTAGGCAAAGAAAGTCCAAATTGTAAGGTTGTATAAAAGTATTTAACATAATTGAAAAACCAAGAAAAAAAAAGGGATATAATAGCACAAACATGTAGAAATGGACACAGAATTCCACAGTCTTCATCATTAAGAAAGTACAAATTTGCCAAAGTCAGCATACGCAATTGTAATAAAAAATTTAAATCAGTACAAAAGTGTCATCTCAGTTTCGCCCGATCCCAAAATTTTTGTGAGTATGTAGAAAGGTGTACACTCAGTTTGGCTTGATCCCAAATATTTTCTAACCACAGATTTTGTAAGTTTGTAGAACCTCAAAGTTTTTGGGTCTTCTTTGCTAGTTCCGCCCGACCTAAATAAATTCTAACAAAACTTTTTGGTTCTTCTTTTTCTTCATTTCCGCTCGATCCAAAAAAATTTCTAACAAAATTTTTTGGTTCTTCTTCAGTTCTACCCGATCCAAAAATTTTTTTACAAAAGGTTTTGATAAATTTTCTTACTTGGTAAGATTTAATATTTTCAATCTGCCATTTATTTTGGTAATCTAGCTCTTAGAAAATAAGTTCCTAAATTAGGTTTCTATGATTTTTTTTTAGGTTTGTGATTTTCTTTTTATATGGATCTAGGGAAAAATCAATTCTCTGATAAAGTTTATAAATGGAGAACTAAGAAGATGGTCGCTTCTCCAGCCACTACCACCAGTGTAACCTCACCAGAGACGTTTGAAGTTTCAAAATTGGAAAAGGTAGCACCTCAAACTCAGGATCTTTTCATCTCTAATTCTGCTACTTTGTTGTTGTGCCTGATGGTTGTTGCGGGGCTAGGGTTGTAGATGGAGGATGTGGTGGTGGTGGGGTGGGGGTAGCCAACCTAGTGGGAATGATGAGGTGGCTGCTGTGACTTTTGCAAATGATAACCCTGCGATAATTGGTGGAGTTATAGAGACGGGAAAGAGGTTCGAAAGGAGAATAAGTATTATAATAATTCTGAGCTCCTTCTAGCGAAGGACAAACTACCATATGCAAGACCTTTGAGAAGAAGTAAAAAATTGAAGAACAATAAAGAGGAGAAGAAGCCCTCAATTTCTCCATAGGTTAGTTGGGTACCAGTTCAAAAAAACCTAGAAGTAAGGATCTGAAAAATAAGAGGGAGATGACGAATGCTGAAGTTGCTCAGAATGTTGCCATTATAATGAGTTTTTCTATGTTCATATTTCTGTTTGCTTTCAAATACTCAGAATATTTACTTAGTTTTCATTTTTTATTTTTTAGAGTTCAGGCTCACAGGTTGCTACTGCATTCAAAGCAAGTGGAGCTGGTAAGTCCTTTTCTATGACAAATCATTGTTCTGAATTAGACATTCTAGTCCTTTTCTACTGATCATATGTTGTGTCTGTTTTGTTTATGAGTAGGTGAAATGCATATTAGTGCCTCGTACGGTGCCGCCAAGATTGCTAGAACTCTTAGATGGCTTGTTACAGATAGTTTATGTGATGTTTCAGGAAAATTGGGCCCAAGCCTCGACAACCGCAGAAATCGTGGGCTAACACCCATGGAAAACTACTGAAATCACCTGTTTCCTATTTGTTTTCTATTTCTTGGCTCATAAAGTCCTGCTAGGCATCCTCCGACACCGTCGAACTATCTGGGACTCTTGGTGGGCTCGTTACGGATGGGTTGGTATAATTTTTTAGGAAAATTGGCCCGAAGCCCTAGAAACCTGGGCTAACACCATCGAAAACTACCGAAATCGCCTATTTTCTATTCTTTGGACCATAAATGGCTACCATGTCTAGTCCAGCACTGTCGGGACTACTGGGACTCTTGGCAAGCTCGTTACAGATAGGTTGGTATAATGTTTCATAAAAATTGGGCCCGAGCCCCTGGCAGCTCTATAATTCATGGGCTAGCACTCACGAAAAACTACTGAAATTGCTTATTTTCTGTTCCTTGACAATAAAAAACTACTAGGACTCTTCCATTGCCGTCAAGCCTTCTAGGACTATTGGCGGGCTGTTATGGATAGGTTGACATAATATTTTAGGAAAATTACGCCGGAGCCTCCGGACAGCCCTAAAAATCATGGGTTAGCATCCAATAAAATGCTACCAGGCCTCGTCCACCACCATCGAGCCTATTGAGAATCTTGGCGGGCTCATTTCGGACAAGTTGGTGTAATTTTTACAAGAAAATTAGGCTCGAGCCCCCGATAGCCCCAGAAACCATAGGCTAATACACCCATGAAAAGCTTCTCAAATCTTCTGTTTCCTGTTCCTTGGCCATAAAATACTATCAATCCTCGTCCGGCACCGCCGAACCTGATAGGACTCCTAGAGGAATCTTTATGGATGGGTTGGTATAATTTTTCAGGAAAATTAGGTCCGAGCCTTTGACAGCCCCAGAATTTGTGGGTTAAGAGCCACGAAAAACTGTGGCAATCGTCGTTTCCCATTTCTTGGACCACAAAATGCTACCAGGCCTCATCTGGCACAGTCCGGCCTGCTAAGACTCCTGGCAGGCTCGTTACGGATAGGTTGATTTATTTTTTTGAGAAAATTAGGCCCGAGCTCCTGGTAGCCCCAGAATACGTGGACGAACACTAACAAAAAACTACCAAAATCACATGTTTCCTATTCTTTCGCTCATAAAATACCACCCGACTGCATCAGGTGTTGTAGACTGCTAGTACTCTATGCAAGCTCATTACAGATGGGTTGGTGTAAATTTTAAAAAATATTGGGCTCAAGCCCCTGGCAGCTCCAAAATCCATGGGCTAACACCCAAGAAAACTATCGAAATTGCCTTTTTCTTATTCCTTGGCTCATAAAATGCTATCAGGCTTCCTCCAGAGGTTTTTGGACTAGCTAGGACTCTTGGTGAATCGTTATGAATGGGTTGGTGCAATTGTTTAGGAAAATTTGGCCCGAGCCCACGGTAGCCCAGAGACCATGGGCTAACTTCCACGAAAAAATGCCAAATTCGCTTGTTTCCTTTTTCTTGGCCCATATAATGCTACAAGGCCTCGTCCAGTACTCCTAGCACAGTTGCAACTTTCTTGAAAAATCATACAAATAGGTCCATAACGAGCCTACCAAAAGTCCTAAGCGGCTTGGATGCGTTAGAGAATGCATGGTAGGATTTTATGGGCCAAGGAACATGAAACAATCAATTTGAGAAGTTTTTTGTGGGTGTTAGCCTACTGAATCTAGCACTGACAGAGGCTTCGGTGCAACTTTCTCAAAAAATCATATGAGTGGGTTTGTAACAAGCCCTTCAAGAGTCCCAGGTGGGCTGATGGCGCCGGAGGACGCCTGATAGAATTTTATGGGCCAAGGAACAGGAAACAGACGATTTGTAGTTTTTCATAGGTATTAACCCATGGAATCTGGCACTGTCAGGGGCTCTTATTAAAAATTCTTAAAAAAACATACAAGTGGGTCGTAACAAGGTTGCCAATAGTTCCACATGGCCCAGAGGTGCCGAAGGACGCCTAGTAGTATTTTATGGGCCAAGGAATAGGAAACAACTAATTTGAGTAGTTTTTCGTGGGTGTTAATCCATAAAATCTTGCACTACAGGGGGGGATCCAGTGCAACATTTCCCAAAAATCATATGAGTGGGTCAATAATGAGCTCGTCAAGATTCTCAGGTAGCCCAACGGCGCCGGCGGATACCTGGTATATGAAACAAGTGATTTGGGCAGTTTTTCAAGGGTTTTAAGCCCACGAAATCTGGTGTTGCCTAGAGCTCCAATGCAACTTTTCCGAAAAATCATGAGTGGGTCCGTAACAAACCTATCAAGAGTCCTAGGTGGCACGTCGGCACCAGTGGACGCCTGGTATAATTTTATGTTTCAAGAAACTAGAAATAGGCGATTTAGGTAGTTTTTCATTATTGTTAGCCCACTAAATCTGGTGCTACTGGAAGCTCTGGTGTAACTTTCATGAAAAATAATACAAATTGGTCCGTAGCGAGCCCTCCAAGAGTCCTAGGTGGCCCGATAGAGCCGGAGGACGTCTGGTAGGATTTTATGGGCCATGTAACAGGAAAGAGGCGATTTGAGTAATGTTTCATGGTGTTGTCCCACGAGATCTGGTGCTTCCAGGGGATCCGGTGCAACTTTCTCAAAAAATCATATTAGTGGGCCCGTAATGAGCCCACCAAGGATCCCAGGTGGCTCGGCAGCTCTGGATGACTCCTGGTAGAATTTTATAGGCCAAGGAACAGAGAGCATGTAATTTGGGGTGTTTTTCATGGGTGTTAGCCCACAGAATCTGGCACTACTTCAGCACAACTTTCTCGAAAAATCATATGAGTAGGTTTGTAACGAGCCCGCCAAGATTCTTAGGTGGCCTGACGACGCCGAATGACGCTTGGTAGGATTTTACGGGCTAAGGAACTAGAAACAGACGATTTGTGATTTTTTCGTGGGTGTGTTAGCGCATGGAATCTAGCGTTGTTGGGGGCTCTGGTGCAACTCTCTCGATAAATCATACGAGTGGATCCGTAATGAACCTATCAAGAGTCCCAGGTGGCACAGTGGTGCCGGAGGACACCTTGTAGGATTTTATGGGTCAAGAAACTAGAAACATCCGATTTAGGCAGTTTTTCATGGGTGTTGGCCTGCCGTATCTGGCGCTGCCAGGGGCTCCAATGCAAAATTCTCAAAAAATCATATAAGTAGGTCTGTAACGAGCCCACCAAGTGTCCCTGGTAGCTTAACGAAGCCGAAGGAGGCCTTGTAGATTTTATGAGCCAACTAATAAGAAATAAACGGTTTCTACAGTTTTTCGTGAGTGTTAGGTTACGATTTCTGGGGCTGTCGTCGGCACGAGCCCAATTTTATTGAAAATTTTCCCCAACCCATTTGTAACGAGCCCACTAAGAGTCCTAGTAGGTATATCATCACCAAACGAGACCTGGTAGCATTTTATTTAATAGGTAGTAAGCAACAAGCAATAAGTACATAATCAACCAACAATGTCAAGAACACACATGAGGACTCAATCCTTCACACCATGCTTCTTTTGAAAAATAGGTTCTTTGAGATTGGGTATATTAAGTCACTTAATACGTTTTCCTTTAAAATTATCATGTCGGAACGTGACACCTGATCCAAATATGTCATGTCGAACCATGGCATCTGATCCCATATTATATCATGCTGGAACGTGGCATCTGATTTAAATCATTATTTTTTATCATTATTTTCCACTTCATTAACAATATTTCATAAAACCTTCTTTATTCGAGGTATAATTTTGATAATACAAGTTCAGGATTATGAAGTTCATGGTCTTGGAATTGCAGACCGTGAGACCAATCACAACATCTATCAATCATCCAAACCACAATAATTAAATGCATAGAATAATTTTACAATATTAGTAAATGAATATTAATCACCATTAACAGTCTCTAAAATATGGAATAAACTATAATTTACCTCAATCGAAGAACCAAAGTCAAATAATCTAATGCATCACTGCTTTTTATTTCTTCAATATCTCCAAATGTTACGAACCTATCAAATATATAATATGCATAAGCAAATGATTCCATAGGTACTCATATTTCTATATATCTAGCCTAGACTCAAAAAATATCCAATTCTATAATTAATTTCCTAAATCTCAAACCTAGAATTAAGTCTTAATTTTTCCAATTAACATAACTCTAATTAGGGGTGTACAGAACCAAACCGTAAATCGCACCAAACCGACAAACCGAACCAATCCGCAAAAAAAAACCGCATAGTGGTTTGGTTTGGTATTGACGAAAAAAAAACCGACTATATTTGGTTTGGTTTGATTTTAATTTTAAAAAACCAAACCGAGGCCAA
>JAOTQR010072579.1:0-13198 GCA_025774065.1 Solanum ossicruentum | reverse complement strand
TCTCTCTCTCTCTCTCTCTCTCTCTCTCTCTCTCTCTCTCTCTCTCTCTCTCTCTCTCTCTCTCTCTCTCTCTCTCGAGTAATGATACGCCTTCAAAAACTGATAAACTTATAGGGTGTAGCGATTCTTCTATTCACTTACAGTTTGATAACAATAGTAAATATGAAAAAGGGCTTCTTCAAAGTTTTCAATCCTAAAACCAGTGCAAAACAGATGGTAAGTATGCTTACTCCTCATGGCATATCATTTTCAAAAAAATTTTTATTTAGTTTCTTTCCGATTTTGGAGATGTGGGCAACAAATATTAGAAGGAAGACCTCGGTGAAATTTAAATTTGTAAAAGACAGATTCAATTACACTTATATAATATTTTAAGAGTACTCTTTCCCTCGCTCTTTCTTATGTGAGTTTGCAAATATTTGATCTATTATGCTTCTTGATTTTCTTTAAGTAATGCAATTTTAGGATCTGGACTGTGAATAAGGGGAGAGATAGCTAAAAGAAGAGATATGATTTCGTATGATGCAAGTAAATTTTATACTAGCATTTCATATATACTAAATCTCCTAAATTTATACTAGTATTATGTAGATTTATTTTGTATATTGATTCATAAATAACATATGTTATTTTCAATGACCATATTATATATGATTGTTGATGGAAGTAACTTTCTAATAGATTTTTTAGAATGTCTCAAATAATTATATTCTTGAATTCTAAAAACTTCCTAAAATGTGATTTTTTTTCTTGAAAAAGAAAAACTTTTGATAGTAGTTGATTTTATGATAGGGTCAATTTGATTTTAAAAAATAAGGTTTTTTTTTTTTCAAAAATAATAATTTTTTTCTTCACAAAAAATTTCTACAGGTTATACAATTTACAAGAATATAAAGTTACTTAGGAAAGTTTCCCTCAACAATCGATATGGAAATATGTGGTCTATTCGAGTTATTAAAAAATAAAGAGATTCTTATTTTCAGTATAGATAGGATAAATTCATTGAGAATAAAACTTTAAAGTGTGGAGACTTTTTAATATTTGACTATGATGAAAAAGAAACAATTGACTTTAAGTTACTTGGAATAAATATTTTTGTAAAGAATGGAGTTAGAGATAAAAAGAAAGAGGAAGAAATGAATGTTGAACATCAAAAGAGTGTAGAGACAATAGGAAAGACTTGAGCCAGTGATAGCAACGATAATTCTTCTTTTGATGATAGTGACAAGGATTATATAGTAGAAGAAGAAGAAACCAAAGAACAGGTAGAAAGGAAGAGGAAGACGAGACTCACGAAAGGGCGCTATGTTCAAAACGCAGATATGTGGAAGAGGAAGAAGATGAGAAGAAAGAAGGAGAGAGGGAGGAGGAAGAAGTAGAGGAGATAGATGATGAAGAAGGGAATGAAATGACTGGCACACATAAGAAAAAGTTGCAACATTCAAAGGTAAACACGATTAATAAAGATCTTTATATATATCTACTCTTCCGTGTTATCTTAAATGCAATTCAATTCTTTTTTTTTTTGTTAGTATATAGTTGCAAATCTATTGTCTATGTATCTTTCGATATAATCTTGTAGTCCTTAAAAATTAATGAAAGGCTTAAGACAAGAAGCAAGTTTTCAAAAGGTTTAGTTGTTTGGCTCGTTGACGAACAAGCCTAATGTCACATTTTATTTGTATCTTGAATTGTGAAAAAGAACAAATTTAAATATTATTTTCAAATATTTTATATTTTTCATGAATTTGTTTTCCTTCGTTAAAGTTCATTTTGAATAAATTAGCACCCTGTAAAATGAAAAGAATAGAGTATTTGTGAGTTTCCATGAGATTGCTATTGGTGAACCTGACAAATTAACTTTTTTAATTCAGCTGATGTCATAATATCACTGCTTGCAATGTGAGGGACGTCCCTGACCAATATGGTACAAACATATTTAAAAGTGGACATGCAACAAAGCCAAGAAATCCGTACTTTGTAGCAAAAATTAATCCATAAATGAGAAGTCAACTGGTAACAAAAATCCTATTACTATATATTATAATGAATGGTTTTATAGTTTCATTTTATAACTTTCTCATTTAAAAGTATTTTTTCATAATTATAGTACATTCCAATGGATGTGGTGAGAGACTATAAACTTGAATTCCCTCCAAGCATCACCATTCACGACTCTGTTGGTAGAGAATTTGAGGCAAGAGTCAATATATGGGTTGACGGTAAAGTATGGCTAGTTGGTGGATGACACAACTTATGTAGATGGGACCTTTTGGAGAAAGATGATAGGTGTATTTGTTAATTTGTAAGAGAAAAATCCAGCAAAGGAATTTACTTACGGTTTCAAGTTCTACGTGAAAGATCAAGTTCCCATCTCAAGAATAAATAAAATAAATAGTTTGCTGCTATATAAATTAGCATTTTAATTTTATGCTCTTTAGTAATGTTTTATGTTGAAAAATTTTGAAGACTTTAAATGTCACATACCGAGAGGGTACCCTAGATGGGGCCAGCAATCAGAGACTATTGCTAGTTCCTAAGAGAACCACTTGGCCTCATCACATTCATTCATTCAATATAAGTCAGAAAACTCAACGGAAGACTAAAGATATGAATGGACAATCTAAATCTCAAAACAATATAAATAAAATAGTTTAGTAAGAAAGAAGCTAGCTCAACAAGTCTCACCATCAATACTAAACTCTACTCTAGAAGTCTCTGTCACTATTAATTAGTGTCGATGACAAACCCATGGCTACCTTAAAATAAAATAAAGGTAACTCAAAGTTTAAATCTAATAAGCAAGATGAAAATAAATAATGATCCTCCGAAGTATAGGAGGCTCACCAAAACTCAGCCGAAATGCTCAGATCCTTAACGATGTGCCTGTTGACGATCTCTAGTACCTGCCTCTGCATTATAAAATGATGCAGTCCAAAAGGGACATCAGTACGTGAACTGCACTGGCATGTAAAATAACTGAATGAAACAAAAGTATATAGAATAATATAGAAAAAACATCAACTCAAAATAATACTTAATCAGAACGCCAAATGTCTATCTAAAGCAAGAATAAGAGTAGATAGGTGACACATCCGCTAATCAAATCTCATCAATCAACTTAACTCAACTTAATGGAATTCAACTCCACTTGAATCGACTAAGATACTCGAGGTGGGAACTTTCTGAGACTTTCTCTTATCCGAAAATATTCACTTATGAGCCAATGATTGTACAACAATCCCGCTGATGTTGCCACAACTTTTTCGTACTTGCCAGGTAAAGAACACCTATAATCCACAAAGGATCTATCCTCTAAAGTCCTCTATTGCTTTTAGGGACTTTACCACAAGAGGGGAACTTATGATGTAATGGTTCAATCTACATCCTACGCTCGATGACGTAGTAATAAGTGCGAGCGGGACACACTCTTACCCATTTCGGTGCTCGATACTCCCCCCAAGACTCAATGCTCATACAACTCTTCCTCATCTCAGTTAGCCTCAAGGAATCACTCATCAGCTCAATTAGTCTCAAGGAGACTCTCATCAACTTATGAACTCAAACTCTAACTCATCGCAATTAACTCAATCCTCAATTTAAGAACTCAAGGACTCAGATCAACATTTCATAAGAAGCCATTTTGACAGAACTCAAAAACTCAATTATGAAGATTCATAGAATCATCAAGCTCAATTAACTCAACTTCATACTCACATCAATATTACCATCAACACACTTAAGTCAAGGCTCTAGACTCCATCCCTAGGTTCATTCATGCATATTTTCACAAATATCATATACGGTTTATACAAGATCTCATAAAAAGTATTCAATTCAAGAAAACAAGTTTATGATGATCATCAACATATGAAAATACATATAGTAGATATAATTTTCAAGAAAGTAATCAATATTTATGTATGTAGACTCTTAACTCCTCTATTACTATCAATGGGGCACATGAAAGAATAATCACATGCTTTAGGTATAGCCTTACATACCTAGTGTGATGCTTTTGGACAATTAATACTCAAGAACACTCCTCAAACTCCTCAATTTTACACTCCTCTTCTCTTCTCTTTAGCCCTAGTCTTTTTCAAGAACTCAGACAAGACTTACAATGGGGTTTCAAACCTTTTTTATGCTTAAAATGACCCATTTTGACCATGTTTTGAGGTTTGGGAGGAGTGGGAAAGGTCTGGAATGCCCCTCACAAAAAACTGAAAAATAAAGACTATCTCGAGACATGGGGTCTACAATACGGACCTTGTCAAATATGTGTATTTTCGCTAAAAATTCTCCCAACAATTTTTCTAATCCTGTAGAAAATTCTTGGAACAGAATTAAGTGTTGGTCCGCGGCAGGTTTGTGTCACACACTTATCGCGCACCCTCACTGGAATTCATTTTCGCATAAAAAATATCTTTTAATTTGGTTGCTCTAAAAATCAATCGAGAACACTTTTCCACTGAATTTTTCATTTTGATCACATATTCGGCCTCAAATTTGCCATTGGACCATCGGAAGACACATTATGCGCACATATCTCCTTTAGGGGTATTTTGATAATTTTATCAAGCATTATATCATCTCCCTTTTGGAATCATTCGTCCTCGAATCATGAATAAAGGTGGCCATCAAGGCATGTATAGACTTAGGACTCATCTCAATACTCACTTGATAACTCAAATTCTTGACTTCTCGTCAACCTCAACAAACTCTACTCAGATCAAGAACAGACACATCAACTCAAGAACATAAACATTGATTAAATCAAGGGTAAGAACATTACCTTCAACACTCTCTTCATCATGCATGAATAGATGCGGATATTTAGCTCTCATCTCTTTCTCAGCTTCCCATGTGGCTTCCTCAATGAATTAATTTCTCCACAGGAATTTGACTGAGGTGATCTCTTTAGTTCTCAACTTGCTAACCTGACGATCAAGAATTTGGACCAGAATCTCCTTACAGGACAAACTATCCTTTAGTCCAATGCTCTCAACATGGATTACGAAGGCAGGATATCCCAAGAATTTCTTCAACATCGAAATACGGGATGAATTGCATCTAACTTGGAAGGAAACTCTAATCATAAGCAACTTTCTAATCCTCTTCACAATCTAATAGGGACCAATATAGCGAGGACTCAATTTTCCCTTCTTCCCAAATCTCATGACACCCTTCATAGGTGATACTTTCAAGTACACCCAATCATTCACCTTGAACTCTAAGTCTCTTCTCCTCACATTGTTGTACGATTTCAGGTGACTCTGTATAGTCTTCAACCTCTCTTTAGTGACCTTTACCTTCTTTATTGACTGATGGACAAGATCAGGCCCAACCAAATTGGCTTCTCCAACCTCAAACCACCAAATTAATGATCTACATCTTCTTCCATACAAGGCTTCATAGGGTGCCATTTGAATGCTTTCATGATAACTATTGTTATATGAAAATTCAATCAATGGTAAGTGATAGTCCCAATTTCTTTGAAATCAAGGATACGAGCTCTTAATATGTCCTCTAATGTTCAAATTGTACACTCCGCTTGGCCATCCATTTGTAGATGAAAGGTTGTACTCAAATTCACTTTAGTAACCAATCCCTTCTGGAAGATCTCCAAAATTGGGAGGTGAATTGAGCTCTTCTATGCGAGATGATGGAAAAGGGAACCGTATGCAACCTCACAATCTCATGGGTACAACTTGTCATACTCCTTTGCAGTGTTAGTTGTCTTAACTGCTAAGAAGTGAGCCAATTTGGTCATCCTATCCACAATCACCCATATCGAATCATGTTGCTTTTGAGACATCTGTTGACTAGTAATGAAGTTCGTGTTGATCATCTCCCACTTTCATTCCAGAATCTCAAAGATCTATCCCCATCCACATGGCCTTTGATGCTCCACTTTGACTTTTTGGCAATTCGGGCACTTAGAAATAAACTTTGCAATATCCCTCTTCATTTCACTCCACTAATACACTTCCCTCGAGTAATGGTACATCTTGGTAGAGCCAAGATGAATGGAATATCTAGATCTATAGGCTTCTGGCATAATTCTTTCTCGAACACCATTAACATCTAGAACGCACAATCTACTCTGATATCTCAACACTCCATCTCCCCCTTTGCAGAATACCATCACTTTTTGTTTATGGATACCCTCCTTCAATTGGATTATGATAGGATCTTAGACTTGCTTTTCTCTCTCCTCTGCCACCAAAGATGAAGCAAATTCGTATTGAACAATGGGTAATCACAAATAATTCTCCTCAAGTTGAACACCCATTCGACCTAATCGATGCACTTCCTTAGCTAGCTCTTGATTTCCTTCCTCAACATGGATTGTACTATCTATTGACAACCTACTAGAACATCAAAAATAATGTTAGCTTCACCTGAGTGGTAGAGAATGCTCATGTCATAATCCTTGAGAAACTCTAACCATCTTCTCTGTCGTAGGTTGAGTTCTTTCTAACTGGACACCTACTGCAAGCTCTTGTGGTTAGTAAACATATCCACAGACACTCCGTACAAGTAGTGGCACCAGATTTTCAGTGCAACCACCACCACTACTAACTCAAGATCATGGGTCAGATAGTTCCTCTTATGAACTTTAAGTTGTCTAAAAGCATAGGCTATCACCTTCCCCCTAAGCATCAACACACAACACAATCCTATTTTTGACCCATCATAGTATATCACACAATCTTCTGTCCTATCGAGCAACGTTAAAATAGTGAAATAATCAGTCTAGTCTTCAAGTCTTGAAAACTCTTCTCACATTCATCAAACCACTGAAATTTGACCTTCTTCTAAGTCAACTTAGTCAATGGTAGGGATAGGGAAGAAATTCCATCAACAAATCTATGGTAATAGCCTGCCAACCCCAAGAAACTTCTTATGTCAGTCAAAGAGGTCGGTCTAGGCTAGTTCTTAACCGCTTCAAACTTTTGTGCATCTACTTAAATACCATCACCAAAAACTGCATGGCCTAAGAAAGCCACTGACTTAAGTCATAACTCATATTTTGAGAACTTTGCATACAACTCATGGTCCTTAAGATTTTGAAGGACAACTCTGAGGTGATTGGCATGGTCCACCTCATCTTTCTAATAAACCAAAATGTCATTGATGAACACTATTATAAACATATAAGATATTGTCTGAATACCCTATTCATCAAGTCTATCAAGGTTGCAGGTGCATTTGTCAACCCAAAAGATATGACCAAGAACTCAAAGTGGTCATACCTAGTACTAAATGTTGTCTTTGGAATATCTCATTGCCTTACTTTCAATTGATTCTATCCAGATTTGACGTCTATCATTGAGAAACAAGAGGCACCCTAAAGTTGGTCAAATAGATCATCTATCCTTGGGAGAGGATATTTATTCTTAATCGTAACTTTGTTCAGTTGCCTATAGCCGATACACATTCTGAGAGAGCCATCTTTCTTTTGTACAAATAGGAAAGGAGTACCCCAAGGAGAAACACTTAGGCTGAAAAAGCCCTTCTCTAACAAATCCCTCAACTGCTCTTTCAACTCAACGGGGGCCATCCTATAAGAGGGACTCAAGGCAGATCCTCAGGAAATTCATTCACAATTGGGACCAACTCAAGAGTAGGAGACATAACATCATCAGACTTAACTTACACGAGGTGATATATATAGCCTTTAGAAATTAGCTTTCTGGCCCTAAGGTAGGAGATAAACTTTCCCTTAGGTGTAACAGAATCACCCTTCCACTATAGAACCGGTTCATTCGGGAATTGGAACTTAATGATTCAGACTCTACAATCAATAGATGCATAACAAGCATAAATCTAATCTATGCCAAGGATCGTATCACAATTAGTCATCTCTAACTCAGCCAAATCAACAAGACTATCCTTATTATGTATGGGCACTACCCAAATTCTATATATTCTCTCAGCTCAAATAGACTTATCGACTGGACTGGAAACATCAAAGGGTTCAAGTGACTGTCAGGGGTTCTATCTAATCTACTAGCAACGTAAGGAGTTACAAAGGATAATATGGCATCAGGGACTATCAAAACATAACAATCTAGAGTAAATACTCAAATCATACCCAGCGCAACATCTGGGGAGTTTTCCTGATCTTGGAGACTACCCATGGCATACAAACGGTTTGGAGATCTGTTTGTGCCTGATGTAGTACCTTTCTTATTTACTCTAGCTGGTAGGGTTGGTGTTGAATATTGAGCTCGATCAGCCTACTTTAGATACTTTCTCTGGAAGTGACCCACTTGGCACACTTGAAGCTTAAATTACTCCTCTCTCGGCATCTAGCAAAGTGTAATCTACCACACTTAACGCATGATGGCTTACCCTGTGAACGTTGATCCACACTAGCCTATGGTTGAGATCCCTGGGCTCTAAAGTTCTGAGATGTCTGATCATTCCTAGTTCTGGGCATAGAAGCACTAACAGATGATGGTGCTGGCCCTGACTAGAATTTGTTACTATTCCCTTTCTTGCCAACCTCATGGTTGGATGTCTTAGCTCTCTTACTCCTGAACTCTTCTCTATCATGTTATCTCTCCTCATCATCTTGTTACACAAAAGTTATAAACCTTTTGATTTCCATGTCGCTCACAAGCATAGCTCCTCTCCCATCTTTCTTTGGCCCTTTATTTAGCTCAACAACATACATACCCATTCTTCCCCTCATATCGACAACCATATCCAGAACATAGCGAGATAGCTGACTGGACTTCAACCTATACTCTTGCACAGTCATAGAACCCTATTTCAGATTTAAGAACTCTCACATTAGCCTCCCTTCATTCTCTTAGAAAGAAGTGCCCCAAGAAAGCTTCCTCGAACACTGCATAAGTCAGTAATGGGGCTTCCTCTCCTCTAGCCTTCTTCAATTGACCATATTATAATCTGGACACGCCCTTGAGTTGGTAGGCAGCCAGTTCAACTTTATCAACATCAGTAACATGCATCAATTGAAACACCTTTTAAAGATCCTCCACGTAGTTCTCAGGATCTTTAGTGGATGCAGACCCTGTGAACTCAGGCGGATTCGTCCTCAAGAATTCTGAGACTCTAGATGTGTCTTATGCATCCTTTCCGCCTACTCCTCACCTTGCAGCAGGTTCTGTGATAACATGGGCTAAAGTTTGAATAGCCTTGGTAAGCTCAACATTACAAACCTCAGCTTGTGGGGGTTGCTCAACAAGGACAACTGTATCCACGAGCTCCTCATGTCCTTGTGGCTCGAGGGGGTTGAAATTCTACTTGGCTGGGTGTCCTCTTCCACTGACAACTCTTCGGGTAGGCATGATCACAACTCTGCAACGCGTAGAGCAAGAATTAGAAGAGAGTTTACATAGAATTAACTCTATTTCACAAATCAAATCATGAAATAATTGTAACTATTCCTAATGTCATATAGACTCCTACTTATGAAGTGTGGTCGATAACACACCCATAAATAAGACTCTATTGGACAAGACTTCATAGACTCCCTAGGACTCCTGAACTCTGTGCTCTGATACCAAGTATTTGCCACCCCTTGGGATGGCACCCAAGATGTGGCTGGCACTCAAAGAGTATTGCTAGTCCTCAAGCGAACTACTTAGCCTCATCACTTTTATTCATTCAGTATAACTCGAAAACTCAGCTAGGACTAAAGATATGAACGGGCAATCTAAATCTCAAAAAAATATAAATAAAATAGGTTAATCTGAAAGAAGCTAAGCTCAACAAGTCCTAACATCAATAATCAACTCTAGTATATGAAGCTTCTATCACTATCAATTGGTGCCAATGATAGACCTATCGCAGCTTCAAAATAAAATAAAGCTAACTCAAAGTCTAACTCTATAAGTATGACGAAAATAAATAATGATCCTCCAAAGTAAATGAGGGTCACCTATTCAACTAAAATGCTCAAATCCTCAATGATGTGCCTATTGACGATCTCTAGTACCTGCCTCTATATCATAAAAATGATGTAGTCCAAAATGATACATCAATATATGGAATATACTGGTATGTAAAATAGATGAATGAAAAAGAAATAAGTAGAATAATGTAGAAACAACATCAACTCAAAATAATACTTGATCAAAATGTCAAATATCTATCTAAAGCAAGAATAAGGAGTAGAAATGTGACCCATCAGCCAATCAAACCTCGTCAATAACCTCAACTCAACTCAGTGGAACTTAACTCAACTCGACTCAGAGTACTCAAGGTGGGAACTTTCTGGGAGTTTCTCTTATCCGACAACAAACACTTATGAGCCAGCGATTGTAATCTAATCCCGCTGATGTTGCCACAACCGTTTCGTACTTTCCAGGTAAAGAACGCCTATGATCCACAAGGGATCTATCCTCTAAAGTCCTCTATTGCTTTCAGGGGATCTACCTCAAGAGCAGACCATGTGATGTAATGGTTCGGTCCTCATCTTATGGTTGGCGATGCAGTTAATGAGTGTAAGTGGGACTCACTCTTACCCATTTCGATGCTTGATACTCCTACTAATACACAATGCTCATAAAACCTCTCCTCATCTCAAATAGCCTTGTGGAGGCACTCATTATCTCAATCAGTCTCATGGAGACTCTCATCATCTCATTAACTCAAACACTAAAATCCTCTATTATTTTCAGGGTGTTTAACTCATATCAATTAACTCAAATCTCAATTTAAGATCTCAAGGACTTAGATCATCATTTTAGAATAAGCCATTTAGACAGAAATCAATAACTCAATTATGAAGACGCATAGGATCATCAAGCTCAACTAAATCAACCTCAAAACTCACATGAAGATTACCATCAACATACTCAAGTCAAGGCTCTAGACTTCATCCCTAGGTTTATTCATGCAGGTTTTCACAAATATCATATAGGGTTTATACAATATCTCACAAAAAGTATTCAATTTAAGAAAACAAGTTTATGATGATCATCATCACATGAAATACATGTGGTAGATATAATTTTAAAGAAAGTGATCAATGTTTATGTATGTAGACTCTTAACTCCTTTATTACCATCAACTGGGCACATGAGAGAACAATCTCATGCTTTAGGTTTAGCCTTACATACGTGGTATGAAGCTTTTGGACAATTAATCCTCAAGAACTTTCTTCGAACTCCTTAATTTTACGCTTCTTTTCTCTTCTCTTTAGCCCTAGTACTTTTCAAGAAATTAGAAAGGACTTAGAACGGGGCTTAAAAGCCTTTTTACACTCAAAATGACCTATTTTGATCGTGTTCTGGGTTTGGGATAGGTTGGAAAAGGTCTGAGATGCCCCACACGAAGAATTGAAAAACAATGTCTCTCGGGACATGGGGTCCGCGATAGGGACCTTGTCAAATTTGGGTATTTTTCATCGAAAATTCTCCAAATGAGTTTTCTAATCCCGTAGAAATATTTTTGAACAAAAGTAAGTTTATGTCCACGACAGGTGCATAATGCACACCTGTCGCGAACCCTCACTGGAATTTTTTTCGCATCAAAAAAGTATCTTTTGATCTGGTTGCTCTAAAAATCAATCGAGACCACTTTACCACTTAATTTTTCATGCTAATCGCATATTCAGCCTCTGATTTGTCATAGGAGCATGGAAAGACGTGTTATGCGCACATCTCTCCTCTAGGGGCATTTTGGTATTTTATCCGGTGTTACATTAAGTACCTTTGTTTATTGACAAAAAAATGAAGGTTGTTTTAGTTAGTAGTGCTGATGTAATAAAAATTGAAGACCATTTTAGTTTGATCAATACATGAATTACGTATGTGTAGATATATGTTTCAAATGATAGTGATTTGATTCCACGTAACTCATTAAGAGTTAGCGCTTATTATCATTATTATTACTAATTTTAGATCTACAAATATTCTTGAGAGTAGGAACTTTCATTTATTTTTCAGTTTTTATATTATAACAGAGTATGTGATCTTATTTAACTATTTTTCAGTTTTTATGTTATAATAGAGTATGTGATCTTATTTAACTAATTTTGATCCACAATATATTCCTCACATGTAAGTTTACGTTGGGGTGATAAGGTAAAAACTCAAATTAATATATTAGCAGCCAACATATAAAATCTATAGCGCATACACATCTAAAACTTGCTATTCTTGTGCAGCAGTGTATCTTTTTAATAATTATATTTGTTTAAATATGCACAGATATTTTGTTGATGATTGATGGTCAAACATCATCTTAATTGAATTAATAATACAATAGTGAATGCTTGTATTTAATATTTTAAATCTTTTAGATGATATAGATTGAATTACTAAGCACTCAAAAATTATATTATGTTGAGAAACAATGATGAAACTCAAACTCAAGATCTTTATTTATGTGATAAAATAGAAATATGATTTACCTTCAAGAATGGCCTTCCATGACACTTCTAGCGGATAATTTATGTCCAAACACTAGACTTTAAAGGACGGTAGAACATACCTAGTCGACGGATGGAGCGGTTTGTGCAGGTGAAATCTTATGGATAAAAATGAAAAGTTTTAAGAATTTATGAGAGGAAAAAACAACCAAGTGAGCAAATTTTTATCCCAAAGAAAAAATGAAACACTTTTATTCTATTTAAGATATCATTTAAAATTTTTGTGACCTTGAGTGGTATTTGTAGATGAATTTTGAAGACTTTAAGCAATGTTCTTTTTTATATGATTTTAATTAATATTATAATAAAAATCTATGTTATTTTCAGAAATTTTAGCGTGCTTGCATGTGATACTTTTTAACTCTTCTATTATATAAAGAGAGATAGTACTTGTTACACTATAATTTTTTATGTAAAAAAAAAGGTAAGTTTGTTATCTTGGAGTGCCTGAAATATTTTGTTCGAAATTTATGCTCCCAATGATTACACTAGTGTAAAAAAGACTAGTAAAATAATTTCTACTATGAACACGACTAGCAAAATAATTTTGGTATGAAGAAGGTTTGTAAGTAAGTAAGGTGTGAACAATGCTAATAAAATAATTTAGCTTCATGACTATGTCAGCTATTGGCAATCCTAAACAATGTGACAGAGAACAATAAATTTATTGGTGTTAAGAAATGTGTTGAAAGTGTGGACGCCTAGAAAATCGGGGTAAAAGAAAGTTCAATTAAATCATATGAACATTTGTAATCTTCTTCTTTGTTATATATATATATATATATA